>JAQIXT010000994.1:0-20508 GCA_034700445.1 Stenotaenia linearis | reverse complement strand
TAATTTTATTAGGGAACTAAACGTGTGTAACATTATTTTTGCAAAGGGGGGGGGGTGTCAGTACATCTTGACATCCATAACAGCAATGTAAAAATAGTCAATAGTTACATTAAAATATAGCTAACCAAAAATAGTTCCATTAAATAAGTTTTAAACATTTTGAATTTTTAGAATATTTTCTCATTACATACATTTTCGAATCCCGAGTTAATTAGCTAGTTTGTATATAAACCCAGTTTAATTGAAATAAAGTTAGTTTGGTTTCAACTTAAAAACAGATCTCCTGCGTCCTCTTTACTTACACCTTCAAAAGTAGAATTTGCTACTATAACATGAATAGTACTTCTCACAATAGGTAAATGCATTATTAGCTTAAACTAGTACCTCAAAAGAAACAATTGTCTGATATTATATTTATGAAATGGTACAATTATGGTACTATTATGAAATGGTACAAAATCTTATTTTCCACCTAATTTCTACCTTCATTTTTTAGAGTGCAGACTATAAATCCTTTACTATACACAATAATGCTACAGTACGTGTATTACATATGTGCCTATTGCACATATAATAACATCATTGAAAATACATTTACTGCGGATAAACTTGATTCCTTAATCGAGTAAAAATACGTTTAAACGCATTTCGAAAATCCTGTCTCAATATTGCATATATAAACGGATTAACTGCCGACCCCGCATATAACAAAGGAGTCGTCAAAGTGTTAATCCATGGAGGATTAATATACAGCGACGGTTTAATTACTTTGGAAAATCGCAGCGTAGCCCAAAATCCAACAGTAACTTCAAACGCAACAATTAACACAAGAAAACTCTTTAAAAGCTTAGATTCTTGCTTGTCTTCATTACTTCTCTCTCCTTGCTTCACAGTCTGAATATTTCTTTGGGACTTCCTCACTGCACGAAGTATAATCACAACAGAAATAACAATGCTTAACTGCGGAAACACTCCATACGCATGGTAATTCCAAAGTGCGAAAATCCTTATAAATAACGTTCCAGCAGCCCAGTGTACTCCACACGATGCTTCCCAGTACTCATAGACATCATCTTCACCCCAAATTATTGGACTGAAAGTCGACATGACCGATGAGCAATTAATAATAACAACGGCTATCAATACTCGATTTCTTGTTACGTGAATTGGGTAATGAAAAGGCCAAGTTATCGACAATGCGCGATCGATACTGATCAGTGCTAAAAGCTGTGTGGTGTTTGCGATGCAGAAATAGTTGAACCATTGATGAAAACGACATCCAAACATTCCGAATGGCCAGTAGTCGTATGCTATTGCTATGCTGGCTGGTAACATTACGGTAAAGCTGGTTAGAAAATCCGTTAATGCCAAAAAAAATGTGAATAAGTTCGGAATGTAGAGTTTCAATTCTTCTGTTGTTGCTATTGCTATGATTGTGGCTAAGTTTCCAAAGAAGGCTATTAATGCTATTATAATTATGACTGTTGTGAAGAATATGTTGAGTGCAAATGGTCTTGGGGCAAAGCGAGGATCCATAATGGTTGTAACATTACCCATGGCTGTATCTTGACTGAATATGGCAGTGAAATGACAAATAAGATGTTGTTGTTGTTGTTGAAAATGATTAAGAGATTCAATTATTGAAGAATTAATCTACTTTTTGCTGATTAAGTGGAGTGATGGAATGCATTATCTGAATTGGATTTATGATATGACTTAGCAACCTAAGTGTATGAAAGGGTTTGAGTGATGAGTTTCTGATATTAGAAAAGGATAGTTATTATCTAACCTGCATACTCTACTACAAAAAACAATTGGTCTGTTTCCAACATGAAATTTGGACAAAAAGCAAATGGAAACAATAGAAACCACATGGAAACCATTCGAAAAACATGTGGAAACCATTAAATCACCAATACAAACCATAAATTGACAAACTTAGACCAGTTGGAAACCATACACTAGTACACCAATTGAAAACCAGTGAATGGTTTCAATTGGTAATTTATGGTTCCAATTGGTTAATTATTGGTTTTCGTTGGTAAATTACTGGTTTCCATATGGTAGGATTTTAATATAGGATTTCTTCCTGAAGAATTTACCATTATATTTAATTGCAGTTACATATTGTATTTTATCAGAAACACATTTTTCTTGGAGTGTTGTAATATATTTAAGAAAAAATTCTCAATACTGAATGAAATATTTTCACAATAATAAGGATGACTGTCAGAGAAATTTTAAAATTATAAAACATTAAATTGTAATGTATACTTCAAACAAGATAAGCTGGTGTAACACATGATATTTTTGAAGGTATTAAAAGAAAGTGGGATGGAGATAAATGAGTTACACAACATCAACTTAAAAATCACATATGCAGCTATTGTGATTGTTGCATTTGAAATTGGAATTTCTTCATGTATTTTTAATCTAGAAGTTTGGTCTAGGGTTTCAATTAATTTTTGTCTTTCCATTATTTTTTTTAAATGTTACTGCTTTTGTAATAGATGTTCAAATAAATTATTTCTGGGTCTATTTTAAGTTGTGTTAGTCACAAAATATGATTGGCAGGAGGGGAGAAACATGCAGGAGGATGCAGCCCCTATCAGGATGTTAAGAGTTTGAGACTTCATTTGTTCTCATGATTTTAAGAAGTGAAGTTGTGTTTTGAATCGTTTCTTCCCTAAGGATTATTTTATGCTAAAATGTAAGTGTTTTTGTTTTCATCTGTCTGTTTTATTTCAACTTTAACACTAACTTTATAAAGTAAAAAAAAAAAGTACACTAAACTTTATCAATAATATTGATATTATAGATAGGCCTTAACAATCCTCTCTAAATAATTAAATAAACGAACTAAATTCAATTGTGTGCAATTTCAATTGTATTTCAAAGGTATAATTTTACAAAGAATTATGGACAAACACTGAGGCCACTTGTATTGACTGAGTTGTTTATAAATAAATAAATTTTACCAAATGTGGTACTTAATGGACATAGCAATGTAAAGCATCACAATCGTAAAAATTCAAAAACTCGTAAAATTTCATCACGCAACTTCAAATAATTGAATATCCACAATATTCTGACATTTTATTTGACCATAGCTTGATAAGAGATGTTTTCATTTTTTTGTCTACAAAATAACATTCACTGCAAATAATATTTTTTGGTCTTTTAAAATTAAGTTTAAATTAATGAACATTATTGAGATACTATTTAACATCAAAAATGATGAATTTTTTTGCAATCAGTACCTATAACCTGATTGTCATTTGGACGTCAAAACTCATTGATTCCAGCATTACGTAAATTTTGAGTCGAAATTACATAACTTGGGCGTTAGATTCAAATATCTAAACGTTTTCTTAAATCTGTGACATCACGATGTCCTGAACATCAAACTTGGGCATTAGTATAATGTCCTTTTGACGAGATGTGCTCATTGGAATTGGATAGTTCTGTTAAGTTTCTTACTTGACTCCTTTAAAATAGGTTTGAAAACGCAGGGTATATCCCAAATGGGGTACCCTACTGGGGTACCCCAAAATGCCTCAAAATACTTCAAAACATCAAAATTTTCAACAAAAAAAATTAGAACTAACCTAACTAACCTAACCAAACTTACCTAACTTAATTTAACTAAGTTGGTCTGATTAGGTTAGGTTAGGTTAGGTTAGGTTACTTAGGTTAGATTATTTCAATTAGGTTAGGTTAGTTAATTTGGATGAATTAGGTTAGGTTAGTTAGATTGGATAAATCAGGTTAGGTTAGGTTTGATTTTATAGAAAATTTTGGTGTTTTGGGGCATTGTAGGGTACCCCAGTAGGGTACTCCATTTGGGGTATACCCCGCATTTTTGAGTGACTCTTTAAAATAATTTGTATATGTACTGAATATAGATATTCATATAGATTGACATATTGCCATTGAGATTTCTGTTTGTAAAATATAAACTGAAAAATAAACAGCAACCCTACTACTGGTAATATCCAGTTGGTTTACCAATTGAAAGTTAAATCTGGAAATTTGGACAAAAAGCAAATGGAAAATAATAGAAATTTCCAATTAAAAACCAATTGGAATATTGATGGATACTAGTATATGTACCTAATGGTTTCCAATTGGTATTAATTAAATGCTTAATGGATCCCAATTCATACCAATTGTACCCATTGGAATTAATTACACCAATTGGTACCAATAACATCTATTGGTGTCAATAAAACCCATTGGTATCAATGAAATCCATGAATTTTATTAAGTATTTTCTTTATATAAATGACGTTAAAACAGTAGCGTTTATGGAAGTTTGGGATCCAATAGCCTTTGGGCAAAAAATGTATTACAAAATTTTGCAAAAACTGTAGCAAAATTTTGTAGGAAATTAAAGAGGATAAGCCTTAAAACATTGGCTTGTTATAAATATGCATTCTAATCACTGCAAGAAAAATGGATTTTCAAAAATTTAGAAAAATTAAATTTGTTGTAAAGAGCAACACATGTTTCAGTGAATATTTTAAACAAACGCTTTTTGCGTAAATTTTGCGAAGTGGTTTTTATAAGCACGTAATGTATGTATATTAGGTTAACTGTTGACAAGAATTTTAATTATAAAATTTTGATTATTTGGAATTTCTTGCAATGAATATTCAACGGATTTGGTTTCTATGACAGCATTAAAGGCTTTGTTACTTTTTGATTATATCACATTTCCCTTTTAACAAATTGAAATATTTCCCACAAATTTTTTTGTAACTTTGCTCTATTATTTGAGTTACTAACAATGAACATCCTCGGATTACACGTCACCATTAAACCTTGACACAGCAAAATATTTTCACATTACGATTCACAAATTCCAATCATTCACTAATTTCAATCGACGTGATGAAGATCACTGTATCTACAATTGCCTTTCTTTTGGCTGTTTTTGTGACAGTTGAAGTAAGCTGCGTAAGTATTGCAATAAACCCTCAAAAAATCTTCAGATTATCTGTAGACCTTTATAGTATATAAGTTTTGGTTGATTTTTGTAGATTTTGTGATAAGTTTCTATAATTTTTTTCAAAAACACTTCAAAAAGCTCCTATAGATTTTTATTTAAACAAATATTATCGAAAATCAATAGATTATCTAGTTTTTCCTCAAATCTAGAGATTTTTTTGAAGAGAACTTCAGAAGTAGATTGACCAAAAAACTACATAATCTGTAGATTATGATATTTTTGAAGTGTTTTTGAAGGAAAACTGTAAAAAATGTGTAAAAACCAGGCAGAAACCTGCAGAGAAATCTGTCTACAGACTTTTTTTTTAGCAGGGAAGTAGTGCATATTACCATTTTGTATGTTGAGCTCAGCTGACCACATTTAATGCTGGAGTATAGTACACTAAATGGAAGTACAATTAATTCCTGCTTATTGCGAATGTTACAATCTGAGTCTGATTCCATTTAAATTGTCCATTAATCAGCATTTTTAAATGTAGATTAAAATAAATAGTACTCCCAATTAAATAAAATAATACCTGCACACAGCATGATAATTTTGGGGTTTTCCTGTCTAAATCAAATTTTTGAGACTTTTCTGACTACATTATTATGTTTATGAATGGCCATAAAGGAGAAATATATGTACACCCTATTCTGTTTTTACATGGTGGAAACGTTCCAGAGAGCACTGTAGAAAAAAAACTGAAAAATCAGAATTGTGTGTTCTAAGGGGAAAACACCTTAATGTTTGTTATTAATTGGGATTCTCCTTTTTGCACCATGTTAAATCAAAAAAATTCGTGTATAATAACAGAATTGGTTTATTTTTCGGGATTGTGCTATATCAAAATCGTGTGAGAAAGACAATGTAAAAACAGAATTGGGTGTACCATAGTCTGTTTAGCGCGGATTTTTAGCTTAACACAGATTCGCTGGGAATGCGCAATATACCAGAAAACCACGCAATTTACATTTTCTCAAAAACACAAGCCAGGAAAACGGATACCACATTAATTTTTTTTAAAAAAAAGCTTATACATTATATTACTAAAATCCTAAGGAGTAGATAATTTGAAAATTATGTATAAAAAAAAATCAGATTAATCACAAAGACAAAGGATTTTAGGCTTAACATTAAGTGCAAATTGACAAATGAAACTTGTTCAAAATTAAAATCTTTAACACAAAATGATAGATAATACACCAAACTTAAATAATTTCATTGGTGCAAAGTAGTTATCAGGATTTGTTCACTGGAAAATAAAAAAAAGTAAATGTTGCCATTGCACGATTTTGTCGGTATCGGCATTCCCCACATTAAGCTATGGTTAAATAATCTTCTTAACAATTTCATTTTGTATATATTAAGGGATGTTTTAATGAAGAAAAACTGGAAGAAGATGTAAGTTTAATTCCCACAACTTTACTGAATTGAAGTAATCTATTAATGTTTCAAGTCTGAAGCAAATAAACAGCAGATTGATGGAATTATGCAGATGTTTGAAAAGACGTGCAACGATACAGTAATTACAAATTAATAAAATGAAACAAAAACAATTTAAACCTACACTTTAAATTTGATTTAGCCAAATGCAAAACAATGTATTGCAGAAAAGGTAAAATTTTCTTTTCAGTTTCCATTTGATGCTTAATATTTGAAATAATAGATGATGAAAATGATAAATCCAACCATGTTTAAATTTCAACTGAAGGGTTACATTTCTGATTTAACGGTATATTGTTGTAAAGAGCAACACATGTTTCAGTGAATATTTTAAACGAGCGGAAAAAACATTTAATATTTTCAAATTTTACATCAACAGAAGGAAAAAGAAATTAATGGTGTTGTTGATGAGTGTTTCAAAAAGGAGTCACTCAAAATATTACCATGTTATTGTGAAAACATATTCAAAGTATTATTGATCAGTATTGTGGTTGAGCAAAATTGAAGTTTGTTTTGTTTCAGGTGTGCCCAGAAGCAGCTGGTTATGTGGCTAGAATAAAGGACGACTTTGCTAAGATTTTTTAAATTAAAAGTACTCTGTGAATACAAATATACCAAATAAAATGCTATTGTACTACTAAAATACATTTCTCAATGTATATGATTTTTTTCTTGCAATAAGCAATATAGAGTTTGTTATGAAAAAATGTAAATAGAATTTAGGCCATTCAATTTATGCGAGAGAGAGAAAAACATTATGCATGCTGTTATTGTTAAGCGATAATGAGCCAACACGTCGTTGCCATGATGACATCATCTCCACCCTTTGTTTCATCCCCCTCGCTTACACGTGACATTATAGAAGGAGCTTGCCCAACATATATACAAAGTGTATTTTGATGAAATAAAGTATTCTGATATGTTAACCCTTTGCATCCAGTTCATTCCTTGCGAGTTCCTGGGGATGGTAGTGTGACGTAATACTTCGCGCCATCATAGTTTAGATAGTGTAAGATCACGTGACTATTGGGTTGCTGCTGAAGAAGTATATAAGCCAGAGACCCAACAGTTGCTGATCAGTTCGCTTTTGATGAAGATGATTGTAAAGACGCAGATTGTTGCTTATTAAAAGATCAATTGTGTAAATCTCCATTGTTGTTTTGATTCGAACTCCAACAGGTAGAACTTATCAAGGAACTTATCACGATGTATGGTGATAATCAAGCTGCAATCAGCCTACTTTGTAACGATGGCTGTCACGGACGTACAAAGCACTTTGATCGACGTATTTTATTCATTAGGCAGGAACTTGCGGATGCTAAGTTTAGCCTCAATTATGTTAGTACAGAAGCCATGCAGGCTGATATTATGACTAAGCCTGTATCCCCTTTTAAATAGTGTCGCGTACTTGAGGCATTGAATATTGGGAAATGATGATTGTATTATTATGGTTTTGATATGTAATATTGAAATTTGACGGAGTGTTGAAACGTGAATTCAGGATAATTTCTATATTGTTGTATCCAAATTGTTTTGTATCTTAGCAACCATTAAACCGTATCTCACTTCTGCTTTTGTGTGAACTCGTGTAGGACGTGAGTCTTTTCTCCCATTTACCGTCAGGATTGAAGTATTTCATGATGTTTATTGATGATTTCTCGCGTTATTTAGTCGTTTATCCCATGAAAAGGAAATCGGAGGTCTTTGAGTACTTTACATTGTTCAAGAGTTCGGCCGAAAACCAACTAGACCAAAAGTTGAAAAAATTTCGAAGCAATAATGGAGGCAAATATACGAGCACGGAGTTCAAGAAATTGTTGGAAGAAGCCAGCCAGCATTGAGCATCAAAAGACCATCCCAGTGATGCACAGCAGAACGGAGTCGCAGAATGACTCAAACAGACATTGATGAACGGACTATGATTCATCTTGATGCAATCGAAGGTACCAAATGTTTTTGGGCAGATGCCCAGGTAACATTCTGAAATCATAATGATTCCTGAATCATTCCTGAATGGCATTATGATTCCTTTTACTGAATTTTGGAATCATAATGACAGCCTAAAAATGTCAAAATTCAAGAATCAAAATTCAGGAATCATAATGATGTCAGAATTCAATAAAACTTTTTGTGGTGTATCAGGATGACATCGTCATAGTATCCGAGACTTCAAAGAGTCATTACTGGACTGTAGAAAAGGTCTTGGAGATGCTGCGGAAGGCAAATTTTTGAATAGTTTGGTCTAAATGTGAATTTCTTACGTTGGAAATTGATTATTTAGGATTCCATATTGATGAGCGAGGAGTGCCTCATTAGAAGAATGTGGAGCCAATTCTGAAATTAGAATTGCCAAGGAATTTAGGAGAGTTGCAATCATTTTTAGGAATGGTCCAATTCTATTTGCCGTTTCTTCCGCACTTTGCGGAGGAAGCTGAACCGCTAAGGCAGTTGCTGCAGTCCGGGGTTAGCTATGAGTGGTCCCGAGAGACAGAGTATGCCGTGCAGCGAATTAAGAGGATGATAGCCTCATCAAAGCATCTGGTCCATTACTCATTGTCCCTCCCCGTGGTCTTAGTAGTAGACGCAAACCTGATTGGTGTTGGAGCAGTGCTTAACCGCTCAATTGATGGAGTGGAGGTTCCGGTGGCTTTGCCTCGAAGGGACTTTCCCCAACACAGCGGCGATATAGTCAGACAAACCGTGAGGCGTTTGCCATTGTATATGCCGTCCAAAATTCTAAATTAAGAACTTTGATATTCATTTAAATGTATACTTTTGTGTTTTGTTTTAATGGGCAGTGCAAGGTAAATTTCCTACTACAGCAATTTTCAAATTTAATAACTGATCTTGAGAGCTCCTCCTGATCTTGAGGGATCGGCTCTCAGGATCGAACGACCTCTAGATCATTCAGTTTTTACTTGATCCAACTGTGTTCAGTCTACATACACTGGGAAAAAAATAGATTTACAAAAACTTGGGTTATTAAATTTATTGTAAAAATTTAATTTACTTTACATTTAAGTTTACGAACACTCGTAAAACCACAATTTACAAAAATTAGAAAAGCTATTTAAAGTGTGGTTTTAATACCGTAAATGTAACGCATAGTTGTTTTTTACAACAAATTTAATTGATTTACAATTTGTAAAGCTGTTTTTTTTTCAGTTATAGCCTTGACTGTAATATCTAATCCAAACTTTTACACAAGCCACAGCCATTCAATGGAATTGGAGCAATCAATGAAATAAAAAAGTGTTCAATATTTAAACTAAACATTGAAAATAAACATAAAAAGAAAAAAGAAAAGAAAAATATCCGTATGTAATTTTAAGAAAACGTATGTCACTTCTTAAAAAAAACTATGTCAATTTAATACCTCAAACAGATGCATGAAAAAATTTCATTCTCAAAAAAAAATTTTCAAATGCTGAAGAAAACAATTTTCAAAATAGACGAAAATGTTATTCTCATTAATCATTCCATATTTTATATTTATAATTCAACCAGCTGTAATTCACAACTTTAAATTCGCATCAATTGAATCTAAAGAACTGGAAATTTTATTGCAATTTCTTCATTATAAGATATGGAAAAACATATTATTGATCACAAACACAAAGACAGGTAAAAATCAAAAATAATAACTTAATCAATCACATAAAAGAAAAATACACTTTCAGATCCAATAATCATCAGTGAATTCTTATCACATTCAGGAATTTTCAATAACATTTACAAAATACAGAACTCAAAAAATTATTCAAAAAAAATATTCAACAGACATGAAAAGAAAATGGTTGTCTGGTGTAAACAATCTTGCATTCAAACATTAAATTTGGTAAGAATTGCAATATATAATAGTATTTCTCATAATAATTCCATTCTAGACTAAAGATTTATTTCATAAAAAATATAACTGGCTGTTTATCTATCCAAATGTTGAATACTTTCAAAAAGATATCCAATATCTCAGTTCAATCATCAGAATTGACAGCAATGTTTATACTTTCCAATGTCAAGAGCAGAAAAATGTAAGTTTTACTAAGTTACTTGAAAAATTGTAAATTAATCTTAAGCTTTAACTAGTGGATAATAAGCAAACTCATCCTATCAAGTCCATTTTCGTATAATTTGAGACTAATTGCTGAAGTTGATTCATTTTCGTTGACAATAAACTGGATCACAAACAAAAGTGTAAAAGTTCTTGAAGGATTTACATTAAACATAACATTACTTCATGTAATGAAAAAAAAGCTCAATGTGAATCAATAAATAACATTTATTTTCATTAATAGGTCCCATTCTTGATGGATATAATTAAAGAAAACAATACTTACAAGATAACTGGAAGTAGATATGAATTACTTCAAACAATGACAAATTATTTAGGATACAAGTAAGTGATTGAACACAAAACTCCATAATTTTCACAATTTTCAATTCAGTTCCTCGTACAATATACTGACAACTTCAGACAACACAGTAGCAGAACTGACTAAAGCATATCTTATTGATGCACCTGAACTTATAAAACACAAGGTAAGCAAATTTTAAAATTTCATAATTTTATAATAAAAATAAAAATTTTGGGTTTGTAGAAAAGTGACCTTATAGGAACAATGACAAGATTAAATCCAAATTTTTTTTCATTCATTGATATAACACCTTACATTTTAAACACAAGGCTTATTGTTGTAATGAGAGCTGCAATTAATTATGATGAATCCGGTTTCGCTCAGTCAGCTTTCTTTAAACCTTACACTCCATTACTTTGGAATGTTATTTTAGCTCTCATTATTGTTTCTACTCTTTTGTCTTTCATAATATCAATTGTCAATCAAATTTATAAGAAAAAAAGATTACCAAGAGATGGTTATCAGTGGACTAACAACTTTTTTCGTGAATTTCTCATCCTCTATCCCTCTCAAGGTAAGAAAATATAGGTTCCTTTATGTAGTTTTTCAAAATTACACTCTTATTTCAGGTTTAAATCACTTTCAATTTCCTAATTGGTCGAAAAAAACACTCACTATTGTTACATTGTTATTTCTGATGCTTATTAGTAGTTATTATGGCAGTGCAATCACTGCATCATTTGCAGCCAATAAGTCAATTTTTCCGTTTAAAAGTATTGAAGACGTTATGAAAAGTGGCCGATTTAAACTCATAACGACTAAAGGTTCACCTGCACAATTTGCAGTTGAGGTAAAACTCTTTTTCTCTTGTTTTATGTTCAAATTTACATTATCCAGTCAATAGAATTGTTAAATAATTTAATGATGTCGGAGATACGATTATATCTTTAATTCCTTCCTCTCAGTATTGGAGCAAAGAGATGAGGCTGCTCCACTAAATTTCATTCATTTTTTAATTTTATTTCTGTAAGCAATGAAGAATGCAGGAGATCTGTTTCTATGTGTAAATCGAACTGCTTTATTATCAAAATAGGAAAGCTTATATAGTAAGCTGAATAAGGGGGACGAACATCACATGATTAGCGCAACGTCCGGAGGTGTGGCACCGGAAGTGCCACCTTACAATTTCATTTCATTTCATTTTAAATTTTGAACTTTAATTTGTATTATATCTTTGCTTCGTTAGATGCATCTCTAATTAGGCAATCTTGAATAAATGTTAGCAGTTTACTGAATGATCATTACATTTTTTTTAGAATTCTCAATATGGAACTTTTAAAGAAATCCAGAAATTTAATTTGCACAAATCAGTTGAAACAGCTATTACCCAATATGTATTACATAATGATTATGTTGGACTTTGGCCTGACGAACTGTACAAATACCTGAATTGCAGTTACTACATTTTACCAGAACAAACATTCCAGACTGGTGTTAATTTACATTTAAGAAAACATTCTCAATACACTGAAACATTTTCACAATTGTAAGCAAAATTCTTCTTTAAACAAAATCAATAGTAAAATTTTTTTTCCAAATTTCTAAATCAGTATATTACAAGCCAAATCAGCAGGTATTTTGCAGAGACTATTTCATGACTCTGCAACTATTCATCGACCCCACTGCGAAGTACAAAGAAAAACATTTGTTGTAGACCTAAAACTAATATACGTAGCATTTCTATTCCTTTCATTTGGCATATTTCTATCAATAGTCATTTGTCTATTAGAGATTATATTTATAAAATCATAAAAATGCTTTCAATTAATAGTAGAGAGTTTGCAGAGGATAAAACTTATGTCTTATAACTTATAAATTCCATTTTAATTATAAATCTAACTTATATTTAACATGGAATTTATAAGTTATAAGACATAAGTTTCGTTCTTCGCAAACTCTCTAATTTGCCGAGAACAAAATTATGATTTATAAGTTATACAAGTTAGATTTACAATTAACATATGGAATTTATAAGTTATAAAACAAAAGATTTGTTCTCCACATACTCTCTATAGTATTACAAAGTTAGTAATAAACAAACTTATAACTTATAAATTCCATGTTACTTAAATTCCAAGTCAGACTTACAATAATTTCAAATTTCACTAATATTGCAATTATTTCTTAACAATTATTTCTTTACACACTAGACAAAACTTCTACACTTTAATCAGAATGTTCCATTTAGAATATTCTGCTATCCTCACATCCTATTCATGCAATCCTCACATGTACTTCCCTCTCCTTCACATCTGTCGCTTACAATTTCCTCAAATACACCTTAGGAAAAGTGACTTACATAAATTAAAGTTGCTTCTGAATCATCAGAACGCAAACTCAATTTGTAATTTAATTTAACTCAATAAAAAACATCAACTTCATTTATATACCTTCACTCAATCCTTACATTTTTACTTTATAAGAATGTCATACCTTACCTTGGGAAAGCAGATAACTCATCTCAGAGAATAAATATTTAATATATATTTTTTAGTTCTTTAGTGTTGACATTTCATTTATATATAGTTGTTTTGCAAATAAAGTGTTATGTGATTATTTATATTTATATTCCAATAGTATTATATAATGTTTTGAAGTGTAACCATTGTATTTATTATCTTTGATTATCATATTGTATCGATTGGATCAACATATTTGTTTGTTTACTTTATGTTGTCATTTAATCAATCCAGGTGTTTATACTGGGTTCCATTGATTGGCACCCCATTTGTTTTAACCAATTGCATGACGAGTCACTGTGCAATTGACCTTGTAAGCTTGACCAAGTTGGTCGAGTTGAGTGCATGTCAATTTTAAACAGAATAAAGTGAAGTTCATTTCATTTTATATCTGAGTTTTGTTTCCATTACTTTTTATCCACTCTACACATTCCTTATCCATCGTATCTACAAACCTGAATTCAAACTTATGTCAACATTTAGTCTGTAAAAACATTCTTGTAGAGCAATATCCATCCTATTCATACTTAATCGATATCTATACTTCCGAAAGTTTGTGTGTGTGTCTGTGTGTCCTCCTATGCACGGCCACAATTTACATCCAAATTTCAGGGATACTTCTAATACAAAACGTAGGTCAACTGTGAAAAAATTTTTGAAATCAGATCAATATTCATTTAAAAAATTAATAAAAACCAATTTGGGATAAATTAGGTTGATGGCCACCAGCTGGTCACATGTGGTGTATTCACCACAGGAGTTTCTATAACAGTTGAACTACTTGTAGTTTGCCATCTGTAGTAGATATTTGGAGTTGTTGGTTGTCAGTAACAATCAGCTCCGGGGAAACAGGTTTCCCCGGTCTTTTTCCTCAGAAGAGTATGAGTTTGGTTCTTGGGTGGGAGGTTTGTCCTCCCGCTCCCTAAATCAGGTGTGTTCTATTTACATGTTGTGATTCGAGTGAAGAACACAACATTTTGGCGCCCGAACAGAAGAAAGAGAACAAATAGCAAAAGTAATGGGTATAAAAAGTGGTAATAGTATCGTAGGTAAGTTTAAAGTATACTTCAGAACAAGTTTTTAAATCTTTGTTTCTTTTATTTTCTGATGTTCTTCTTTATGCCATATTCCATTAGAGACATGAATTTTCAGTGGATCAAGATAACCCGCTGGAATAACGACAAGATTTCTTTTTCCCTTCTCCTTTTGGCCTAAATAGAAAGATGACCGTTTCCGGCCTCCCTTCATCACCCACAGAAAATATAAACTTAAGTTTAACTCATGTTTCTGAACTACCTGTGCCTCGCTAGGATTAAGTTTGGCAATAAGTAAAAGCACTGCTCCTTAGGACATAGGATCAGGTAAGTAAATTAGGTAATGGCTTCCTTGCATACTGGTTGCAAGTAGGAAGAAAAGTAGGATAGGTTTAAGACACGGTTTTAGAGTGTCAGGATAAGAGTGGGAATTAGCTATTCATATCAATAAGGGAGCAGTGACTTAAGTTAGCCAAGGCGTAGTAACCTAGAGTTAAAAAGTTTTAAAGTCTTGAGAATTTAGTAGAAAGATGACTTCCCCTTTGCCCACAAATCAGTTCTTCACCCAAATTCCCCCATTCAAAGGAACAAATAGTAAGGAATGGAAACTGTGGGTTGAACGGTTTGATAATTATGCATTATTGTGCGGGATCACCACCGACATGGTTAAGAAATCGCTTTTTCTAACCACAGTCGGCGAAGAAGCATATGCATTGCTGCATAGGCTGGCGATACCAGATACGATTGAAAAATTATCTTACACACAACTGATTGTCTTAGCGAAGAAATATTATGACCCACCAGTAAGGCCGGTTATTGTACGATTGAACCTCAGGAGTAGGATGAGAGCAGATAAAGAGTCCATCCCTGCATTCTTGGCAGCCTTGCGCGGACTCACTGAAAAATGCGAGTTTGGAGACACGACTGTTACAGACGCAGCGATGCTTGACCAATTTCTTGCCGGTCTAGGGAATAGAGCCATGGTTACTCAGATTCTCCGAGAAGAGAATCTGACGTTAGACTTGGCTGTAAGAGTGGCCAGAGCAATGGAAGTAGCTGAAAAAGGCGCCGCTAATATTGTTAAAGCCAATGGTACCAAAGAAGGCGAATGGGATGTCCATTATGTGAACATTTCTGACCCCACATAAAAGAACAAAACGAGTAACAATAACGGAAATGCTGATAGTGGTGCAGGACCATCCACCAGTCAGTGGACACAATCCCCAGTTTCCCCTAAAAACATTATACGTTGGCAATGTGGCATGCCAGGCCACATTGCCAGGTTTTGTGGTCGCAGCATTAGTGGGCCTGGAGGACGTGGACAGTAGCGGTTTCCCTGACCACCTTTTGGTGGGTTGAGGGGCACAAATACTATTGGAACCAAGGCGCTGCCTATGGCCGGGTTGGTCTACGGCCCGGTCGCGGCCGAAGGAACCTATTTAGGGGTAATGGGATTGTGCAAAGGGGGCAGACCCCACCTTCTAGGGAAAATTGGCGACAACATTTCACTCCAGTGTCGTATACACAGTCATCATCAGGACGCTCAGGGACTCGGAGAGTTTAGACCACCCTATGCAAGACAACAGTATAGAAAATGTCTGTCGATTTGTGGACACGTTTGGAGACTTTCCATACAGTGAAGAATTATGACTGAATAATAAGAGAGTACCTAATAATGTGGATACGGGAACTAGATATGCGATAATGTCTGAAAATTTTTTAAATCTTATTTGGGCACCAAATAAAAGGCCCAAATTACTTCATTCTGATATCCTTTGCCTAGAATTTCGGACATTTTGGCTAATTTCTCAGGGAAGAAGTTTTTTTAAGTAAAATTGATGTTAGGCAAGCATATCAACAAGTCGATTGACTCATGCTAGTTCTATGATAGCTGCTGTGAATACACACAAAGGTTTGTATGCCGTGAAGCAACTGCCTTTTGGGACAATATCCTCTAACGGAGTATTCCAGAGGATAATGGACCAGTTGTTTGCTGCTATGAAAGATGTGATCCCATATCAGGATGACATCATCATAGCAAATGCCACAGTGGAGGAGCACCTGGAGAGCTTGGCGGCTGTGTTAGAAAAAGGCAAGCTAATTTTAGAATTGTTAAATCAAAGTGAAGAACACAACCAAGGGAATCAAGTGTGAATTTCTCAAGAAGGAAATAGATTATTTAGGTTTTCGGATTACACAATTCGGCAATGTCCCATTAAAATCAAATGTAGAGGCGATTTTGAAGTTGGAAACTCCCACTAATATGAGTGAACTACGATCATTTTTAGGAATGGTACAATTTCATTTACGATTCCTACCTCATTTCGCAGAGGTCTCAGAGCCATTATGACAGTTGCAGCAGGCTGGGGTACCCTTCATGTGGTCGGCAGAGCATGATGCGGCTATGCAGCAGATAAAAGAGATGAAGGGCAGTTGACGCATTACTCTTTGCACAGACCTGTGATGCTGGTTGTGGACGCAAGCCCAGTGGGTGTTGGGGCGGTTAGGAGGAAACATAGTTAGTGTTGAATTTAGTTTTTTTTAGGGGGAAACTAAGTTAAATATGATTTAGTAGAAATAGGGTGCAAAAAAAAGTTTTTTAGGGGGAAACTTAGGTAGTATATAATTCAGTTTTTTTTAGGGCTAAAGTCAGGAAAAATAGGGTGGAAATAATATATCCCCACCATGTTTTACCTCTCAAGCTTACGCCTGCATGAATCTCGGTGCAAATGGATGTTGACTTTTAATTCGATATTTTAGTCCAAATGATGATGAATAAAACGTTTTGTGTGACACCAAAAGAACATGCATGTTGACTTGACTGTAACTTTTATTCCAGTGAAGTACATTTCGTATGACAATAAAACAGAAACATAAATAACCAATGAGAAACAATTACACATGAAATGACATATTAATAACACATTATACAGTGTCCAGGAAGTCTGGTTACATGTGAGCTATCCCAAAGTTGCCAGATGGTTGAGATCTGACGATAAGGGTTTATAGGTAATGGGAGCGTGTGCAATCCATTCCCGCCCTCAAATGTGACCTTGACCCTCATTTTTAAGGTCATCCATAATCTATCTTCTGAATCATAAGAGATAGGAACAAATTTCCAATTAGAAAGTTGTAGAGCACCATCTAATTAGTCTAAAACCAATTTAAAATCATACACTCCTCTTTGAAAAATTTCGAGAAAATCAGCATCGATACTCAATCAGCTGCTAAATTTGAATTGATACAAATGGGAATTTCCCATTTGTATATACTAAACCCTTTGAATTTCAATAAAGTCTAGTCTGGTTTTAACCCGTAACACGATAGTTGCGTCCTTGTTTGCTTACATCTACTTACAGGTATACTAAAATGTGTTCTCAATAGTAAAGACATTTATGAGTGAAATTATTAAATGTTAATTATTTATTTTGTTTAGTGGTTAGGACTAAATCACGTGGTATCAGAGGATATTTAGTAAATATCCTATGATGCCTCATATTTACAGTTGTTATTAAAATACTGTAGTAAAATGTGAAGTTGAAGTTATCTGAATTTAAAAAAATCGACTTGATAATTACATAAGCAACTTTTCTGATTCTTGCATTTGAAATTGGAATTTCTTTGTGTTTTTAGTCTTGAAGTTTTATTTAAAAATAATAGGGTATACTTAATTATTTTTCCAAACATTTCATTCAATCATCTTTGAAATTTAAGCAAATAAATAAAACCTGAGAATATCTTAGTATCTGTAACTTTCTTTAGATTAAAAAAAATTATTAAAGTAAACAGACTAAATAGAAAACAAATCACGAACTCACCACAATCCAATAATATTTAATGCACAAGTTACATAGCATTTTAATGGAATTGGGGCAATCAATGAAATAAGCGAGTTTTTAATGTTTAAACTAACAATGGAAATAGACGACTCCTTGTTTAAGAAGAAAAAATATGTCACTTAAAGAAAAATGTCACTTTATCTATTGAGAACATTCTGTTTTCTTTTTCTTTTTATTGTTTTTTTTAAGCTGCATGTGTTGTATGATAATTGACATACTTTTTTTTAAAGAAATGACATGTTTTCTTTATGTCCTTTCTTTAAAAAAATGTACGTCAATTTCATACAACACATGCCATTTAAAAAAACAATAAAAAGTAAAAGAAAACACATTATTCTCAATAGACAAAGCCAACTCAGATAACAAAATGTTATTTTTATTAACCATTCCATATTTTCTTTTTATAATTCAACCAACTTTAATTCTCAACTTTGAATTCTCACTAATTGAAAACAAACACAATGTTTCTGAATCCAAAGAACTGGAAATTTTATTTAAATTTTTTCATTATAAAATATGGAAAAACATATTACTGATCACAAACACAAAACTGGGTAAAAATTATACTAAAAACCCAATTCTCATTCTCATAAAACAAATACTTTCAGACCTAATCACCATCAACCACATCCTATCACAATCAGGAATATTCAACAATATTTACAAAATACAATACCCTAAAAACCATTCGCAAGAAATACTCAAACGTCTCAATACCAAATATGAACACAAAATGATTGTTTGGTGTAATCAATCTTGCATTCAAATATTAAATTTGGTAAGAATTAAATCTATAATAGCATTTCTCTTAATAATTCTTTTCTAGACTCAAGATTTATTTTATAAAAAGTATAAATGGCTGTTCATCTATCCAAATATTGAATATTTTCAAAAAGATATCCAATATCTCAGTTCAATCATCAGAATCGATAGCAATGTTTATGTTTTCCAATGTCCAAAGCAGAAAAATGTAAGATTTTCTAAGTTACTTAGAAAAATTGTAAATTGATTTTAAGTTTCAACTAGTGGATAATAAGCAAACTCATCCTCTCAAGTCCATTTTCGTATAATTTGAGAGTAATTGCTGAAGTTGATTCAATTTCGTTGACAATAAACTGGATCAGAAATAAAAGTCTAAAAGTTCTTGAAGGATTTACTTTAAACATAACATTATTTCATGTAATTGAAAAAAGCCCAATGTGAATCAATAAATAACATTTATTTTCACTATTAGGCCCCAATCATGATGGATATAATTAAAGAAAACAATACTTACAAGATAATTGGAAGTAGATATGAATTACTTCAAACAATGACAATTTATTTAGGATACAAGTAAGTGATTGAACACAAAACTCCATAAATTTCATAATTTTCAATTCAGTTCCTCGTACAATATACTGACAACTTCAGACAACACAATAGAAGAACTGGGACAGGCATGGCTTATAGATGCACCTGATCTTATAAAACAGAAGGTAAATAGTTTTATAATTTTATAATAAAAATTTAATTTTAATTTTGTGATTTTATAGAAAAGTGATCTTATAGGAACAATGATGAAATTGTATCCAAAATATTTGCCATACACTGATATAACACATTACATTTTTAACACAAGGCTTACTGTCGTAATGAGAGCTGCAATTAATTATGATGAATCCGGTTTCGCTCAATCAGCTTTCTTTAAACCTTACACTCCATTACTTTGGAATGTTATTTTAGCTATTGTTATTATTTCTACTATTTTCTCTTTCATCACATCAATTTTCAATCAAATTCATAAGAAAAAAAAACTACCAAGAGATGGGTATCAATGGACTAACAACTTTTTTCGTGAATTTCTCGTCCTATACCCATCTCAAGGTACAATAAAAACATTACTAAACACAATTTTGCTAATTATTCTCTATTTCAGGTTTAAATCACTGTGCAAGTTGGTCAAAAAAAGCACTTACTATGGTTATATTGTTATTTCTATTGATTATTACAACTTACTATGGCAGTGCAATCACTGCATCATTTGCAGCCAATAAGTCAATTTTTCCCTTTAAAAGTATTGAAGACGTTATGAAAAGTGGCCGATTTAAACTCATAACGACTGAAAATTCGCCTGCGCAATTTGCAGTTCTGGTAAAAAGTTTTGTCTCTTGTTTTATGTTTCATATTTACATGATTAATGTAGTCGATAAAATGGTGCTAAGATTGATATTTTTAATTCCAACTTTCACTCAGTAATATTGTGGTGTGTGACCGCCGGTGACTCACCGGTCGGCACTTACCTGTCGTACCGTTAGGGGGTTGGTCACTCAGGCGTACCGGAAG
>JAQIXT010000993.1:0-20527 GCA_034700445.1 Stenotaenia linearis | reverse complement strand
AAAAACACTTACCAATTCTTGCTGCTCAAACAAACAACATACAAAATTAACATTTTTATATAACACAATGAAAATAAAAATACCTTTAGCTTTCATCATTCCCCTTCTTCTCCGCAAAGTACTATCTAAAATTTCTCGCATAGTTACATCTTTCCCAGCCACTGGGATTTTTGAAAATTCACCTTGAAAAATATTCCTAAAAAAAACATAAAAAATTATAAAATCTCAAACACTCTTTTAAACAAATGTACTAACACTGTGACTACTATTTGATCATCGGGTGGCTTATCCGATAAATCCTTTTCAACTATAGCTAAATCCGTAAACCCGAATTTCGAAATAGTTTCTTTCGGATCTAAACTTGGAAAATCCAAATCAACCTCACCATTTTCTTCAGCAATACATAAACTATAGAAATCTACATTATCCCTTAAAAAAAAACAGAATTTAATTATATTACTCTTCAAAAAGAAAAAAGTCTAGTCATGTATAACTACAATGCAGCATATTACTAAAGAAATGCAAACTCATGCTGCAAAAACACTATTAGAACTAATAACATTTTCTAATTTGCTCTTACTTTAGTTCTGGTTTTCTGTTATCATTTGTGTATTGCCAACAAATTAAGCCAATTAATTCTTGAACTTTGGCTGTAATGATCGTAATTACTGTCATTGGAAACGCTCGATCTTCGCTAGTTAACATTGTTAAATATATGTTGACTTTTTTCGTTGGAATGCCGACGTATGCCTGAAGGATAAATGTTTTTTGTTGATAAGGTTTCTATTATTTTTTTTCTTTCAACCTACACTTCCATCAAACTTGGCGTATTCACTAAAAGGATTGTTTGGCAATGTTGGAAATTTTTCTAGTTGTTCAGATAATAATGATTTTTTTCGAGGCTTTTCTTTCGGAATGGTGTTTGCTTTTTTTTCAAACAACTCACTCATTTCTTCGACTAAGGAAAGGAAAAAAAAAATTATCTGAACAGGTGTTTTAGTGTCATATTGTCTAAAATGTCTGAATTTTATTCGGGTCGCTGGAATAGCTTCAAATTTTTATATTTTTTCGAGAATGTTGTTTCAACCAAAGTACGAGATACTAAAACTCATTCTGTTCAAAGTCAGTCATTTCGAACTTGTTTCCTTTCGAGGTCACTTCATTTCGATCTTAGTCTTGTTTGAATTTAATCCTTTCGAACTTATTCCGCGACACCGTTGCATTCAATTTTCAATTCAGAAAATTGAATTTCAAAGATGTTTACCTGAAAGGAGGGAATCTGATGGTTTCCATTGAACTGTTTTAATTTTAGCTTGATTCTTTCTCTCTTTCTTTAGCTTTTCTAATCTTTGTGCAGTATTTGATCTCCTCCTACATTCACCATGGAAAAAAATACATTTATTTCTTCAATATTCTTAAAAATTCAAGCTTCTCACCGTATAGCAAAGTCCATATCGGAAGCAATATCATACGACTGTGACAATTCCGTTGTATCAGAGTCCAGACCACTGTCACTAGAGTCAAATGTCCAAGAAGGATGCAAAGAAGCTTGGTGAGCTTGCTGCAATGAAAATGTAAACAAATTTATTGAAAATTCTAATAAATTAAATCCAAAGTATCTAAATATCTAAATATATATTTAATAATTACAAAATCATTAATGCTTGTTCTAATTCACTTAATAACACAGATGTTTCTTCCCATTTCCCATAAAATGTTTTGTTTATTTTCAATTTTTTTCCTCTAAGGAAAGAGATACAGCTTCATAAAATCACATTTCCATCTTCCTTGCTGTGATTCATCGAATGACAGGAAGAATTTTTGTAATTTTTCATAATAATGACAATATAATCGTTAATTAATTACCTTATTTAATTACTATTTACATAACTATCACTTAAGCAAATTATTTTCTTGTTTGCAAAACAGTGGCGTACGCAATGGGATACAAGGGATGCATTTTCATACGTCTTTTGTACTTGTAAAAAGCAATAAGGAATAAAACATTTACCTCTCAGTACAAGACCGTACTTAAATGAAATAATAAATAGACAAATTTTAATTTTTCAAAAAATAATGTTTCGTACATCACTAAATTAAATTTTTTTTATATTTCACTTTATACCTTTGCGGGAAAATTCTCATTGGCCATCACCATTTCGCATACCCCCGTGTCATCACTAGTAATATACGAATTACGTATATGCGACAACAAAAACCGAGGATCGTCGTAAAATGCCATTTTCTATTAGTCGCTGTCGAACACCTGTAAACAGGAAACATTTAATGAGTGAACAGAGTATTCCAGATTTTCGTCCTTGATGAAGACACAGCAATAAGGAAAAGTATTGGCAATAACACAGGAAAAATGAAGTATACTTAAGAATTAATTTTCCTGAAATACAGGATGTATTTTAAGTCTCTAAATGTTTATTCCAAATTGTTTATTGGACTTTAAGAGAAATCAATGGGAAATGGCAGGACTATAACTCGTCATTTCCTGCAAGAGACAAAGATATACAGGTTTCATCAAGCATTTTCACATATGTTCACTATTTTGTCTATGAATGGGGATTGTCTGCTCAATAGAAAAACATATCCACTTCCTTCTAGTTGCATAATAACTTCACGTGGCGACGACAACAAGCAAAATGCTTGCTTTTGTTGGATCAGGAAGTTGGACACATTTCTGGCCACATGTTCTCATTCAACTCCATCGCGTCAGAATGAATTTTCTCATTTGTTGCAAATTTCATTTATTCATATTCACTAATTTCTTTGATTTTATTAGGCCTGAATACTGTCCCAAACATCGATAATGCAATTTTTTATTTTGGCAGATTTTCAACATCTGCTTGCTTATTAAAGGTAAATTTAAAAAAATTTAAAAATAAAAAAATTTTTTCTGTTTTATATTTAGTGTAATTCACCTTTAATTTTTAATGAGGAATGAAATATGGTTTTATTTTAATTTTTAGTTCAGCAAACGTAAAAATTGTGTCAGTAAGGATAGTTTATGAATGCATAAAAAATGTAAAAAGAAACGAACGTAAACTGAAAATCACAAAAATTAGATCATTTAAAAAACAAACAAACTTTACTTGAAATAAAATGCAAATTTCAGGTTTGCAACAAGAGTTTAATGAGCCGAAAAGCCAAATTTGTAATCAGTTCAACAATCCAAATTCCCACCTGCCCAACCAACTCCTTGCAAAACTACTTTTGTGTTGCAATCTCAGATTTTGCCCTGTCAACATCCTAATCTTAGTCCAACTAATTTCAGCCAAATTTGAGATTTCTAATCCCTTAGTTGCCTGGTGACTGTTTGGGTTTAAACGTAAATTTTCTATTATTAGACGGCTTGTATTTTTCCTTCTTGAAAGACAACCCAAACAAACAAACATACTTACATCAATATTTGCCTAAATAAAACAAATAAAATTACTCAAACACCAGGTATAAATTATTTTAGATTTATTAATTTAGTACGAAATCTAAAAAAACCTAGCAACTAAATCACAACATTTACTAGATAATACTAACTAACCATCGTGCGTAAAGTCCGAAAACAAACTTGATTATTTTAAATTTTAAATTCGTTTAACTTTTTGCGATAACTTCAATAAATTAAAGTTACTTTCTTTTTAATAAAAAAGTTTGAAAAAAAAAATTATTTTGAATTGTTTCTGGACTTTGTACCTATGATAAAATCTAGTGAACAAGATTTTCATTTTTCATAATTCCCAATGCTTAATATGGGTCAATCCAGATGTTATTTTTTTCACTCTGACATGAGATGACTGATAAATCTGTTAACACTAAATCAAAGCTTTTAGTTAGCGAGTTTTCAAGAGGGGATCCCATTTTCTTCTTACCCCCATGTTAATTCTTAAAAGGGCACATGGAATGCCAGATGTATTGGTCTCTACCTACTCGCACTTGTGGCAAAGGGCCAAGCAGACTGCAACGTTTTAGCCAGATGTAAGGAAGAAGGGAGTTAAATTAAAAAGAAATAGTGGGCAAAATGTTGTTGTTTTTGGCAGAAAGTCTCATCACCCTAAAATAAGTCTCAAGTATTAAAGGTAAGTTTAGAATACAAAAAATGAGATTTACAAAAATGAAATTTAAAGGATTTTAAAGTTTGTAAAAGTGATTTTGTAAAGTTTTTAGTTGTGTTTTTCAGGTATGATGTCAGGGGATCTATCTAGCAGATGCAAGGAAGGGAGCATCAAGTGTCATGGCAAGCAATCATGGGTTGAGACTGATGACATATGTGGAGACGGAGAAGCTGCACACAGGGGCAAGCAGTACAATTATGAGAGACACCTATAATGTGGGGATTTGATGGGGAAATGAAGTTGCATTTTGAATAAACTGTCTTTTGAGATGTGCAACAGCATTTTGGCAAATGAGAAAAAGAGTTGAAATTGTTCTAGGAGGGCAAATATTTGTTGTGATGGGTTTTTACACGTGATGAGGGAATTGACTAGCGAGATTGGAGGCTGTTAGGGGATGGCAAGACAGAAAGAGAGAAAAAAGAAATCAGGTAAAAGTTTAAACGCAAATTGGCGCGAGTGCCATTTTAGTTTAACTATTCAGCTTGAAAGCATCATCATTTTCTCATAATTAGAAGGATAGAAAATTGTTGGAATGGGAAAAGATTAGACGCTGGCGTTGCATTGCTCAGGAATTGAGTTGTAAATGTAATTAGAAGGCAAGGCACAAGCAAACAACAAGAGTTGTTGGTGTTGCAAATTCATCGTATGAAGTAACACCGAACTTAATGTAATCTAGACACATAAACTAAAGTTATTTTGTCTCTTCATTTATTTGTAATTAAAATGCATCTGTAATCAGATTATTCGCGCACCATGTTGGCAGTTTGTTTAATATCCGTGGGTATTTTAATGGCATTCTGCTAGATTATTCATCAGGCTGATGAAAAATTCTTTTGCTTGCTCTTGTGAACTGGCGTGAAAAACAAGCCAATTACTCGAGAGAAAATGGCAAAATTTGACAATTGGGCGCAAATCGAGAAAATCAAATTAATCTCGTCGCAACCGGAAAAATAAAAACAGTTTCGAATTTATGTGAAAATACTAACTTCCGAACAGCACCAAATTATCATTTTTTTCTTTCCAATTTACATTGTCATCTGGAATACCATAATCACACATTTTAGCTCGCAACAACGATATTGCGAACGTTATTTGTTATTTATATGCGAATTCAGATACCTGATAATCAAAACAAAAAGGTGCAGAATTGTTATCATAAATTAGTCAACACGAGTAATTTTCTGTTCATAAAACAAAATGATTATTAATGCAGCAACTGCAGCGGTTTTAATAAATAGAACATTGAACCGTCGATCGAGGTTTTATTAAATTTGTAAAAAAAAAACGATCGGAAACTTACCACCGACTTTACCGAGCTTACCTTTAACGTAAATAATAATTTAAATAAACCGTAAAGGTCACAAATCCCGACGAAAAAGCACTAAATAGCGGTGTGAAAGTTTGTTTT
Organism: Stenotaenia linearis; assembly: GCA_034700445.1. NCBI lineage: Eukaryota > Metazoa > Arthropoda > Chilopoda > Geophilomorpha > Geophilidae > Stenotaenia > Stenotaenia linearis. The sequence goes on along the minus strand of JAQIXT010000993.1, from coordinate 15,001 downwards.
CATGTTTTGTTTGAATCCGGAACCGGATACACGGCCGCCATCATTGTTAAGACGGTGCGCAAGCGCAAATAAAATTTCGTCACATCCGTCGAGCATTTATCACGAAAGAAGGCGGATCTAGAGTGAAGGTCTTTGACATTATTTGACTGTGATTGGCAGGCGGACTGGGCACAAAAATAGCGCAAGCTACAGCCTACTATTGGCTGGAGCAGGAAAATTACGTTCTCCGCGTCACATTTTCAGCTCATCTTTTATGGCGGATTGACTTGACTGGCATTATCGTTCAACCCACCCCGAAGCCGCTTGCTGTCCGTCAAAAGTATTTCAATCAAAACACTCAATTACTACACAAGAGCAGTTTACTACGCTGTGTACGACGAGGACTTTTATGGATGGTCTTATTTGTTGTGTGCCGTGAATTGGTCGTGTAATTCGGAGCAAAAATCTGGAGAAGGAACGAGCCAGGGTGGGTTGAGAAATATGGACGATCAACAAAGAATGATGCACCCTCAACATCACCCGGTGAGCATGGCGGGTCTCCCGCCGCAGCCGCCTTACTTGCCGCAACCTACGGATCCGACGAACTCCGACGAGGGGAGAAAGCAAGACATCGGGGAAATTTTACAGCAAATTATGAACATTACTGACCAGAGTCTGGACGAAGCACAAGCGAGGTACGCAAACGAAACGGCACGGTAAATGACTGGCATACTTAGAACGTTACTCGTCTTAAAAAATTCCCTGCCATTTTTTCTCACAGGAAACATACGCTAAACTGCCACCGTATGAAACCAGCACTGTTCAGCGTTCTTTGTGAAATCAAGGAAAAAACAGGTAGGTCGACGTTATTTCTACTCTCAACTCTATTCAATGTGCCGATCGCATGGACGCCGCCATGTTGAATGCCGTTGTAAACTACGATCGGATCGCTTCCCCTCCATTTTTCTTGTCGTTTTGTCTCTACATGCGATCCACGAATCGCGGGATAAAGTGTCGACACTCAGCTCAAGGGAAGTGAGCTAAATTGACGGGTGTCATAGCGCGGACATGTTTGAGGGCCAGTCGGGTAGAGGGGGGTGTTGGACGGCCTCCGCCTCGCCTCGCCTCGCCTAGCCTGCCTGCCTGCCTGCTCATCATGCGCTAACCCCGCTGTCAGGCGGGACTCGACGCCCGTTCATACTCTATCCTCATCTGTCAAAGTTAAGAGAGTGCCAGTTCATAATATGTCAGCTCATATAATGCCTTGTCGCCCGCAAACACTTTTAATTTTATCCTGCCGTCGCTCGCTCCTCCGCCATTCGCAATCGACTACGGCTTCGACTCACAACGGCGAGCCGACTCCGGTGCTCTCGCAGCCGCCCGGGCCCAGAGCGAGCTCCGTACGGCTTCAGACATCACGCGTGTACCGTGCGCTTGGATTTTCGTGTGTGTGATTTTCAGTGCCTTTCCATACTCATTTTATTACATGTCTCGGCTCACTCCTAGCAAAATTCCCAACCATTTTAGCCTGGATTTTTCAAGGTTCTTTTTCTGGGGTGTCTCGGCGCCGCGTGGTGGTTTGCTGTGCAACTGTCGCCAACTGCACGATCGTACACCACCGTTTGATGACTATGATCATATTCGAGGGGGGACAGACAGCACTCGAAATCGTCTGTGGCGGGGAGCGACATTTTCCAATCATATTATTCCTTCTCTTTCATTTTCTTTTTTTTTTATCATTTTTTTTTCATTTCTTTTTATTTTTTCTCGCTTACTATATCCATTTATTTTTTTAAATACATTTCGCTGGGACCCGAGCCAAGTAATGAAGGTTTTAGCCCGAGTGACCGAAGGTTATTTATTTTTTTATTTTTATTTTTTAAAATCGACGAGTTGCATTTATTGTTTATTTACATTGAAATTTATTCGAAAATTTATGTTGTTAGGTATTAACTTGTTGATTGGGATAAATTTATTTATATTTATTTCCTAAATCCACAATACATCAAGCGGTACATAAATTATTCCCGCCGAGTGTAACATAAACCTACTCATTCGAACTCTCACCGGAATTGATAACAATCTGAAACAAAACCAAAAAATTCGATACCTTTTTTAAGGGGTAGTTTACTCGGGTAAAAAAACGTTTAATTTTATGTAAGTTGCGGTGAATATATTACCCTATAACTCTAAAACAATGTTTTTTTATGACTTTTTTTATTTTTGAATTTTGAAACGAACCAAAATAGGCTTAAGTGAATAATAATTCCTTTTTTACGATTTGTTTACATTTTTTAATTACGTTTTATTTTGGTGGTGCGGGATTTGGTGAAAAATTGAATTATTCATTCACGGGTTCGCTTAATTGCGAGTTAACCCTAAATTTGTGACAATGCGTCGGTCATCGGAAAACGGTGAAACGTAAAAAAGCAGATCGAGAGTCGTAACATAAAAATGTATATGGCACTGTTTCTCCTTATCGCTAAAACCGAACGAAGCAGTGACCGAGCGACCGCCGACCCTGCAAGGCGGGCTACGCTGCTCTGCGGCCCCGCGACCTCAAACACGGGAAGGAGGGGGTAGTAGAAGAGTCGTTTTCGGGCCTGGTGGTGTTCGGAGCTCCAACTCGAGTATGTGTATCAGTTTGTTCGAGATGTAGAAGCACTAATAACAAAGGACGCGACATGATTGCAACAAAGAATTTTCTTTTTAATTTTTTTAAATTTTTAAATTTTTGAATTTCGAAAGAAAAAATTTTTATTTTTTTATTTGGAGTTTGAAGAGGTTAAAATCCCAAAAGTGGTCATAAAAGGCGTTAGTTTAAAATATAAATTTCTCTTTCTCTTCACCGTGGTTCAGTCGAGTGAATTTCATCCATCACACAGCCGTTACTCGAGCGAATTCGACAAGGCCGACCCGGTAAAGGCCCTGTCGGTTCAGCCACTTGGCCCGCTCCCTTTCGCCTGGATTCCCCAGTGGGTGCCCAGTCGGCTGCCCACTCTCGGCCTGCCGTCTACTCGCTTGGCCGCTTCTATTGATTCTCGGTCCACAATTGGACTCTTTCTGCCCTGGCGTGTGTGCTTCCCGCGTTCAATTGAAGCAAATGCTAGTTTTCTTGTACTGGTCCGTTGCTATGGTGAACGCATGCAAATGTGGATATATTGAATGGCTTTTGTTATTATTTTGAAATTAGTCGGGGTTTTGGCCCCGCTAAATTTTTCTTTTTTCTTTTTCTTCCTTTAGGAATTGTTTGTGTACGATTTTCCTCGTGTTGATTGGGTTGAGTGCACCGAGTTGAGTTGTTCAATTGTGAAAACAGATGTAAATTCAACATCTGGTAGTTGATGATAATTTCTCATGATTGAATCGAATTGGAGCTAAGTTGGTGGAAAAATATGATTAAATGTATTTTTATTCCTCCAGTTTGAGCGTTTTATTTATGATTTTAAAAGTTTTTACGGCTAAAACGCTGGGAAAATGAGATTTTGGAAATTTTTATTTGATTTTATCATTTTTTTTGGTCGAATTTTTGAGTCCATTGCGAAGTAAGTTCATGTCCCGAGACATCAAAACTGCATTTTGACATTGTGTACACGAAAGGATTTCAATTTAGATTAAATTAAAAGGGTTATTTATATGCAGGGCAGCGATACTGAGTTAAGGTTGTAAGTTATGTTACAATATAATAGGCGTTGACAGACCTGTGTTTTTATATTTGCAGGTTTTAATGTGTGTTGAAATAAATTTCCAGGCTTTTTTTAATGGGGAAAATGGTCAAGTGTGACGTTTTTAATGTTTGTTGACTGATAATGATAGAATTTAATTTTCTTATCGTTTGAATTTTTTTTATTTTTATTGTTGGTACGTAGTTTAGGAGATATAAAAATGTTGGTTATAGGCGAAAGGATGTTGTGTAAAAGGAATTTTAATATTTAGCAATTATTCAGGTGAATGATGCAAAACGAATGTTGACAATTGTAAAGCCGACTCCTTTTGTCATATTCTATTTAAAGGGGTGTTAACATAAATAAAGAAAAATGTTTTATTACGTTTAATAGTTGGAAAATTATTATAGTTGTTAGGCACCATTGCTCATTAGAAACATTTTTTTTAATTTGTAATTTTGTAATTTTTAAAATGGTTGACTCTGGATTTCAGTAATCCTGAAAAAAAAAATTATTAGGGGATCCGCCATGTTGGATTTTTGTATTGTGAGGAAATTAATTTTAAAATATTGTTGGTGTATTAAAAGGAATGATATGAGTGTCAAAAGTGAGCAATGGAACATAATTCGTAAAGTAAGTGGAGGTTTGCTTAGAATTGCCCGCCAGCCCAATGAAGTACAAGACCTACGATTGCAGAATTTAATACATATGATAAGCTGAGGAGAAGGGAGGTTGCCAATCTCGAGTCGAGCTGGTAGGTGGGACTGTGCTTGGAGATAAGGCGGGCTTTCTTGGCCAGAATTGCCGCCAACACCTGGGCCCATTATGGCGCCCGTTGGCGGGAGAAGGAGGGATTAGCGAGTTAAGACTTTGCTGCGGGTTTTGTTGTTGTTGTAAGATGGAAATAAGTTTGAAGGGTGTTTGATTTAGTGGGAATTTAGCAAGGAAAGGGCTAAAAGCTAACGGCCAGGGTATCGTTTGTTATCGGAATTAAGCGGAGTAATCGCTTTGGTGTTAAGGAACAAAGGTTACACGTCTCGGCTCATTACACGCAAAATTGGTCGATCTTTCAAGTCGAGAGTTTGCGCCATTTTTGAATGTTGTGGTCATATTGGAGAAAAATTAATTTGATGGAGGAAAATGTGAAATGAGTGTTACGTCAATTTTTTTTCCTTTTTTTTTCTCCTGTGAAAGGATGAAAGGAAGGAAGGAAGAAAATTCATTGCTAACCAAGTGTAGGATGACAAAAGGGCTCTCGATCTGTCAATTCTAGCAATAATGTGACCAACTGAATTGTTCTTCAACTATGGGTTTTGTGTGGGGAAGGGAATTGTCAAGGGGTTTCCAATAGCTTTTTAGTTTTTGAATTTTGTATTTAAGTTTAAATGGATTTTTTAAATTGTTTATTTGAATTAGGCTTATTGATTATTAGGTCAGTTTAGATTGCTCTCAGGACTCGTTTTTGAAGGGGAAAAAATTTAATGGGTTATTTGCACAAACAAGTTGCAAGTGACAAATTTTTCTTGCGCTGCCATTTTTATTTTTATTTTTTTATTTTTAAAAATTAAAAAAATTTAAAAATTAAAAAAAAAAGTTAAACGCATAAGGAAAATATTGGCATTAAATTGACATTAGGAAATAATAAATTAAAATTAGCAAGAGAAAAAGATAATAAAATAAAACTAAATAGACGAATGATTGATCTGCCATATGTCCAGCTTTTAAAAACCAACATTTTTCCCCATTAAACCGATAATAAAAATTTTAATAAACAAATAAATTGATAGATAAATAAGTAAAAGTGAAAGGAAAATCAGAAAAAGTTAAAATAATTAAATGAGTTGTAAAGAAAAATGTTACATTTACACTTTTAATCGAACAAAAAATTGTCGAAGCAAACAATAATTGGTTTAATTTAACTATAACTAGGCAAATACTGTTGGGAGACAGCCGTCCATTCTCTATGGTGAAAATAAACACTAGTAATAATTTAAAAAATCGGATTTACAAAAATTTAACGGTTTTAACGAACTGTTTCCGGTAAATTTTCTAAAGTGTTCTTTTACAATAAAAAAAAAAGTTTAAGCGGTAAGTCTAAAATCTAGATAATTAATTATCTCGTTAACTAATCTGCGAGCTTAGTGTTAGCAACGCTTGATGCCGGCTTACAAGCAAAATGACGGTTGAAGTTGGTTTGGGTGTTGGTCGACTCCTGTCTCGTCTGTGGTTAGTATCTAGCGCTGTATCAGACAGGTAACCGATCATGGCCATTAGAGAGAGAGTCATCGTGCCGGGGGTAGTTGTACACTGCGTTCTTTGGCCGTGTGTGAAAGGAAAATAGAGATCAGCAATCTTTGGACGTGTATATATACCTCCCTCGATTGGACGTGCAAAGGGGGTCTCTTTTGAGTGCGAGTCAGTTGGACACGCCAAACACCGTGATCTGTGGTCTAATATTCAGGTGTGGACATATAAACAGCTGACGTGGCTGTAACCTGATCGTGGTTACCATGACAATAATGGTAGACAGGGGTTAAAGCTATTGAGAATGAGAGAAGGGAGTGTTAGGGGTTATACGCCTTCTTAAATGGATTAGATCCCCTTCGTCTTTATGCTTGTAGAGGTGAATAAACTTTTGAATATTTTTTGCGGGTTTGTTTGTTTTTCAATGGGATTGCGATTTAATTGTGGGTGAGGGATGAAGTTTGGGGGTTGGGGGGATTAGTATGGAGGAATTTGGTAAATTTTTTGGGGGGGATTTGTAAAATTTGCATTAAAAGTGTAAAAATATGCAAATTTGTAAAAAGTGTGCATGATTAATTTAAAATTTATTTATTTTTTATGATGAAAGGGTTGATTTGAAAAACTGCTGGAAAGATAAGTAATTTTCATAAAAATATGCAAATTTTGCATAACTTTTCAAAAATATGACAAAATTTGATATTTGTTTTGAAATATGAGTAGAGTAGGCTAATTTCAAGAAAAACTCTTGACAATTTGATTAATTTCAAGCAAAAATGTACAAAATTATCACTCAAAACTTGCAATTTTCATCCAAAATCAAACCAATACCCTCAAGAACAACAAAATCTAATCACTTTCAATAAAAAAAGGACCAAAATTAGTAAAATTCCTTAAAAAAAAAAAAAATTAACCAAACGCATAAATTCTCGCTCTGTTTTGCTGTAATTGAAACCTGTCTCTCGATTTTTGATTTTTCCGGTTGATAAATGCCCGAAAAAATATCCACGACGCTCGAAATGAGCTGCAATGTTATTATAGGAGATATTAGCGGAGCAGGATTTGTTATTTCAGTTGTTTAATTGATTTAAAGGGCGGGGGGAGCCGCTCTGTTGCGAATCTTGCGATTAAATCGTGGGTGGAGGTCGAGTTTTTATCCTCGTCCAATTGGTGAGAAAGTATTTGCTGTCACTGGTTAGGAATCGGTATCTTGCATTGCAATCTCCAAGGGCTGCATTCTGGGGTCATTGAGGGGAAGCCAGGGGGGGATCCTGTTACTACCCTGGCTTGGGGAAACGGGATGGGTGAGGTTAGGTTAGGAGCAAAGAAGAGGTAAGGGAGGTTGTTAAGCCTCGGCCTATGGTTCTTTGTGGAGTTGGAGAAAGAACAGTTCCTGGTGGAGGTGTCATTAGTATATGTCAAGTTCTCATCATGTATAGAGGCAATATAAGTTTTTCGTTGGACCTTCTTATCATCTGACTTTGCGAGTTGATGAACTGCGTTGCTGCTTGCGCTTGATGGAAACATGCTCTAAACATTTTAGTGGAATCACTTTTGATGAAGGAAGAGGGTGACAGGGGAAAAAGTGTGTATTTTGTCAATCCCAGCTGGTAATTTTTTTTTTGTTTTTTAAAAAAAAAATTTTTTGAGGGGGGGATACATTGAAAAATAGGCCTAAAGTAGGGTTATTAAAAATATTAAAAGTGTAATTTTTTTTTTTTTTTTTTTTTTGGAGTTGAGTAATTGGGATTTGGTTTTTAGTCAGAATTTCCGAAATGGAATTTTAGTCCAAGTTCGCACGAACGGTTAGAAAATTTTTTATTAAATTTTCTGTATTTTTAACAACGTAAGCGTAAATAGGTCCAACACATCAACCGCGTCGATCTAAACAAAACTGACCTCCATTTTCTTTTCTCTCATTGCGCATGCTCGAGCTTGGTTTTTACTCGACTCTCAAAATTGTCCGCAAAGAAAATAGGAGAATTAACCGTAATTCAGGAATTAAGTTAACATTTGTTCCCATGGTGAAAAAATACAACATGGCGGGTGGCCCTGACTATTTGGTCTTAGTTGGTAACTAAACAGAGGATTTTGTGAGGACGTTGAGTGAGCCTAGAGATGTTTTGTAGTCAGTGTGACTTGATGTTGATTTGGTCTGTAGTTTGGCTCATTAAATCACAAATCCAACGAGGGCTGAATGGCGTGGCGAGGTGGGGAAGGTTCGAAACTCATGCCAGCATATAATTCTCATGGGTTCCAGGGCATTAAGCCGCCAAAGAGTTTGGAAAAGAAGTGTGAAATGTGAAGCATTTCGCTTTCATTTCGTGGACGCGATCCAACAGTGAAAAATTCATATCAACTGATTTAAACGCGCTTAAAACGAGTTAATTATGGTAATTTAAAACTGACATTTAAGCCTAATTTTTATTTCCTCCATCACTTTTTCACCCGTGGCATTGAGCGATCAGAGATTTTATTTTCCATTTTTTAGTGTATTTTTCAAGTCGAGAGTTAGGGGATGTTGGGATAGTAAATCAGCGAACGTAAACACAACCGCCATTTGCACTTATTGAAATGTAAACGCGGGGGAAATGGCGGCTCTTGTCTGTTTTGTTCCGATGATGCGTGCAGTCGATGTTATGTCGACTAGTGATGTCGGCAGTGATTTTCTCCTCCTTCAGCACCCGACTTTGTGCTGCTGCTACACGAGCACTCAGATAAAGCTTTGATGGCCTATTACGCTGCTTGCTGTACTCCTTCATTGAATGTTAAGGCATAAAATTGCATCATTGCCACTCTTCTCCGAACACCGACCCCCTCCTACATGAGTTGGAAAGAAATCGGTTGAAAATGCTCTCTGTTTGAGCTCACTTGGCAATCGTTCTTTCCTATTGGATAGGCCTAAAAATGGAAATTGCTACTGAGGAATGTAAACAATTTGAAAAAATTCATTTTTAACAGCAACAAAAATTTAAAATTATAAATCGGATTTATAATTAACATGGAATTTATAAGTTATAAGACATAAGTTTTGTTTTCCGCAAAATATATTTACGGTAAATTTTGTAAATTTGGATTTATTATATTTATATTCGAAGGTTACACGACCAGTTGTCATTTTTAAACTTGAATTAAGCTGGATTATTCTAAGCCTATAAGCCTTAAGTTAAAAAAAATCAAGAAAAAAAAATCAAAAAAAATGATTTCCTTTATTTTTTTTATTTTTTATGTATCAGTGAAATAAAATGGTCGATTTATACGTTACCCCCAGGTCTTACCCCTTTTTTCCATATCATTTTTCATACGTCAAAAAAAGGAGCAATGGCCTCCCAAACTTGATTCAGCAAACATTTTTTTTATTTTTTATTAAACTCTTTAGCACTTAAGTTAAGCTGCCCCCTGAGGTATGAAAGGTGTATGGGAAGTTAAGTTGCCCCTTAATAACCCCCATAATGCAACAGATTGTTATACACCCGGTATATAGTTGTTTATGAGTGGGAGCTCTAAATTTATCACAAGTTGACATCATTATTTTAAAAATTGCCACTAAGCCAGACACAAGTGCCCGCAGGATATTTTAGGATGCCTTGACGCATGCTCAGACTTGAAATGTATAGTATTTTTTTCTGGGAGGTTGAGGGGGGTTGATTCTTCCCCCCTCCTCCTATTTTTGTTTTGTTTTGGTCGCCCACATTGAAATAAAAGGGGGTTCGGTCGCGTTTTAGCATATTTTATTGGGGGAGAAACGAATTTGGGAAATGTGTCGGAAAAGTGGTGTACAAGGAAGGGTTGATAAGGAAATACAAAGAGATAAAGGGAGGGGGATCAGTTTTGTGTTTTGTTAGAAGGAAATAGGCCTAATGCGATTTTTGGTTGAATTTTATTTTATGAAAATAATTAAAGAGAGTAATTTGAAATAGGCTTTTGTTGGTGACGTTGATTGAGGTTATTAGGTTTATTTAATAAGTTTTCTTCAGTGGGAACAGATTAAAATGTAAAGAAGAGTTAATTGGAAATGGATTTGAGGAGGGAAAAAATGTGCAGGGTGTCTTCAATTTATACGTGGAGGAGAAATGCAAATCATTGCAGACTGGTTGGAAAGAAGAGATAAAGCCATGAAGAAGTGTTTAATTAAATTCAAACTCACAGCTAATTATCAGTTTTAAAAAGATTGGAGAAAGAAATCTTGTTGTTGTGAATCTTCTCTTTCTTCTTTATTTTTATTTTGGTTTTTTTTTGGGATTTTTTTGGATTTTTTTATTTTTTTTATTTTTAGAAAGTTCTCCGGTTCTGTCTATTGAATTTTTGCTTCTCTTCATTTATTGTGTTCGGAATGTGACTCCGTTTAACACTTTGAACCAGTAATTGGCTCGATGTCATTACAAAGTGTCACTTGGGTGATGAAACGTTGAAGGGGGAAATGGAATTTAGGAAATGCGCCCCCCTCTTTTTCTAATTTAAATATTTTTAAATCTTAAAGTTAGTTAATTAATATTTTTCAAAGTGGGAAAATTAGAAAATTAATCTGTTTGAATAAATAAGCCGGCGTTTGGGTGTAAGATTTACAATGTTAATGTAGTTAATCTTACGGAGAATTTTGAAGATATCAATACAAGAGAAAGTAAAATATTGTAAATTGTATTCTGAGCTACATTAATTAAAAACATTGTTTATAGTAAACACATCAAATATCACGAAAATCATTTCAAACAAAATCAAATAAAACTATCATTTGTCGCTCGCCTTTCTGCATGGATTACTAGTTTTAGTTGAAAAATAAGGGGGTGTTATGCACAAAAATTTACAATAATTAAATTAATTGTAAAAGAAATGTACGTTACGTTTACGGTAAATTTTGCTTAAACGTAATGTGTATTAGACGTTTACTATAAATTTTGTGAACAATAAATTTCTAGAATTTGGAAGCCATTTTGTGCAACTGTTGCACATTGGAGAAGGGAAGTTGCCAGTGACTTAAAGTGATGAGATTCTTTCTGGTTATTTGGGTAACTAAAATAGAAACCTCCTCCTTGCGGGTGCACCAAAATATTTTCTAACTTGTTTTCCCAAGTTGTGCTCCGAAAATAATCATCCCTTCATGTTGGCTGCTCCTGCTCACTGTTTGCAGTCAGTTGGCAACTAGATTAATGCAAATAGATTCTCTTCTTGCCTTGTTTACCCTTAATATGACATTTTAAAATGAAAATTTCATTAATTAAAGTCGTTTTTTGCTGGGAAAAACATCATTTTCATTGTTTTCAAATACAAACTCCATTTTTTTTCCTTTTTTTTTATTCATGTGATGTGTTTTTAATACGGCTTTACTACACACACAGTGATATATTTTATGGGGTGTTTGAATTTGAGATGGCAATATAATTTTCACTCGAGTTGTAAGATGAATGGTAATTCTGTTTACGCCGTGTCAATCCCGGCTTAACGTTGAACAGAACAAATCTTGACGTTTTATTTCGTTTTAATTTTTTTTCAAAGTAAATACGCGATGAAATGAACGTATTTAGTAATTATTACTGTTATTATTTGGGCGGGAGGCGTAAAATATTTTATTACGGTAAAATTAGTTTTGTTTTACGGTATATATTTTTTTTTTATACACGAGGAATTTATAACCTGCAATTAGGCTTATTCGAAATAGCGACTTAGCACGAGTAATTAATAAGCGAGTTTTTTTTTTTTTTTTTTTAATTTTAAAGTGTAAGATAAAAATTAAATTTTACTCGCTACGGGATTATAGTACTTAGGATTTTTTTTTTTTAATTTTTTTTTGTCCAATGGTAATATCGAGAAAGCGAAATGCAGTTTAATGGCGCAGCAACATCGAAGGTCATTGCGAGTTGTGAGACGGAATGAACTAGTTCCGGTACATTTTGGCCGAAATTTATGTTGTAAACAAAGCTAGAGTTGTATATTAGTGTGTAGAATCTCGGATTAAGTCTGAAAAGTTGAAATTTATGTGCAGAAATGAGATTTAATTCGTATTTTTAACTTTGTTTATAAAAGGTGATCCGAGGAAAATGTTGTAACACTAGGGAGTCGAACAGTTCTTCGGCCGTCCGACTCCTTTGTGTGAAAAAAGTTATTTCGTTAAATGACAGTAAATAATGAGTGAAATCGATGGATAATCGATCTCGTGCTCCCCACAGATTAATGAAGTTATAGGGCGGCCGTGTATCGATTGAGGTCCGAATGTGGTCAGCGCGAGTGGTCAGTTGATCCTTGGCCTCGACTCTTGGCCTCAACGGGTTAATTACTCCTCGCTTTACAAATTTGAGGAAAAGCAAGCGAGGCTGCGTCTCAATTGTATCCATTTGATGATTACGGCCCACTTGATGGGTTCCTTTTTAGCCGACCGATGTAATTGGTGGGCAGGTGAAATGCGCATGTCGATTGGGTTCAAGGAGAGCGAAATGGAGGAGGGGGTGGGAGTCAAGACCCGCATAATTAGCCATCAGTAAATCACGACTGGCCATCAAAGAAAACTGTTGGTGCGAGAGGAGAAAGCGTAAAGTTGCGCATTAATTTACGTAATGTCTGATTCCTCGCACTTGACCGGTCACATTTTTATGTAAAGAGGAAATATGGAATTACAGTATCTGGTAGTTTTAATGCTGAGGCTCCATTGGCTTAAAGTTCTAGAAGAAAAATTGTAAATAAAAACAAGATCTCGTTGTCCGCCATTTTTTTTCACGTTTTTCGGGAAAATTGCTTTTATATTTTCTCAAAAATTACCAAAAATTTAATTTTCTAGAACTAGAACATTTACCTTTCTGAGATTTTTCTAGAAATCTTAGTACTGTATACAGGTATCGTCCTGTACATAGTTAAAAAAAATTATTGCATACTCGCTAAATCAGAATAAAAAATGAGTAAAATTAAACATAAGAAATGAATTAAATAATTAATTAATTAAAAAGTAGATTTGAATTTCCAGTTACTTTAAAAGTAGAAAAAAAAATGATCACGGAAACGAGCACTTAAGTAAATGAATTTATCCAATTGCATCTGCGACACCTATCGACGGAACTTGAGGTTACAATTAGAGTCTTAGTTGATAATTTGAGACGAAGGGGTTGGAAGTTTCGAAGCGAGTCACACTCGCTATTGTTTTGAATGGTTGGGTGACCAGGTGAGAAGTTGTGTGATTCTCGTTTTCATTTCTCGCTTTGTGGATTCTGATTTTTACTTGATGATGATGATAATAACGGTGTTGGATCTGTTGTTGGGTGTTTCTGTGGTACGTTCTGATGGTCATTAGGGTGGGGTTCGGAATTACCTTCCATTTCATGTGAACCTGTCTCGTTTTATCACGCCGTTTAATCTTCATAATACTCGTGCTGAAAGTGCGATTGGCGTTTTTCTTTTCTGGAACGCACGCGTTTTCCTTATCTCGTATATCTGCTTATGGGAAAGCGTGCGAGAAATTATTTTCGAAATTACATAAAAGCTTAGTTTATTTAAACCAATGGAATTTTAATAACGTAAAGGAATTTTTTTTAAGGGGGGGTTGGTAGGAAAAAGAAAAAAAAAAATTTTTTAAAAGATTTTTTGTAAGTTGAGGTGTTGGATGATTGCTGACGGCGGTTGAAAAGTGTGATTTACTGGTCGCCTCGGAGTTTGAGTTGTTTGAGTGATACGTGACTAGATGAGCAATCAACAACTAATTTAACTCATGTTGATCCATAAAGCAATGAGTCACTGGTTTTTTTTTTTTTTTTTTTTTTTTGTGGGTAATATGTCTATCTATATTTGATGCAGGTGGTTTTTTAATTCGTTTAACAAGTGGGTTTGGTTTTTTTTTTTTTTTTTTTTTTGGAGTTGGAATTGGGAATTGAATGGTTTTGGTTCCGGGTTCTTGAGAGGTTGAATTTTGGGAGAGGTGTGTTAGGAGTTGTGGAAAATTTGAGGAAATTTGAAGGAAATTGGATGAAATATGCAGGGGTTGATGAAAAAATTGCGAAGTTGGCATAGGTGTAAAATTGATGAGGATGTAGAAGAAATGTGGAAAAATTGATGAAAATATACAAAAAATTTGATGCAAGTATGTGAAAAAGGAGAAATTTTGATAAAAGTGATAGAAATTGTGGGAAATTTGATGGAAATAAATGAAAAACATGGAAAATTTTATGAAAAACAGATGAAAATATATAAAAACTACAAAATTGAAAAAAACTATAAAATCTATATTGCGAACAAGAAAGGTTTTTTAAAATGAAAAAAAAAACCAATGATTTTTCGACCCAAAATTACCTTTACATTACTTAGAAATTACTTCAAATTTACAATTAACTTTTTCATATATTTCTCAATTCCACGAACTGATCATGTATCACAACCTATTTTTATTTTTATTTTTATTTTTATTCACATCAAGCATTGTGACATGCGACAACAATAAACAAAGAAAATTTGAACGTAGAAATGTAAATTTTTAAACCATTTCCATGGCAATAAGGAAATATTTACTCAAAAGATCAAATAAATGCGTTTTACAATTGATTTTTAATTCAAATAAGACTAACTTAAAGAATAAAGGACATAAAAACAATTATTTCCCATTGTACTCGGCAGAGGCCATGTAATCAGATAGAAAACTTAAAAAAAGAATTCAATTTTTACTTATCTCAATCACTGAAATCGAAAACTCAACAAAAGAGTTGAACTTCCTAATAAGATTATTAGCAAAGTAACTTCTTTATACTTGTTATCAGCTCCAGAACAAAAATCAATGAAGAAATTGCACTGCCACTTGGCCATATATTTGCTTTCTTTGCGAGGGTCAAGTGAATAGTAATGAGGAAGTTTGCAAGTTGATTTGTTAGGTGATAAAACTGTTGATATGAGGGATGAACAGATGGTCACAGACGGACTTAAGCCTAGCAAAATAGATACAAGCATAAACTGAAATTTTAATGGCTGAATACAAGTCAGTTTGTGGGGGGAAAAATTTGTCTTATAACTTATAAATTTCATGTTAATTATAAGTCAGATTTATAATTATTTGTGAGGTATAATAGAGAATTTGCGGAAAACAAAACTTATGTCTTATAACTTATAAATTCCATGTTAAATATAAGTTAGATTTATAATTAACATGG
>JAQIXT010000992.1:0-20536 GCA_034700445.1 Stenotaenia linearis | reverse complement strand
AAATGTAGAAAATGCATTGTTAAATGTGTTAAAAATTATTCTTGATAATACAAAGAATTATTAAACAATAAAAAATGTAGAAAATGCATTGTTAAATGTGTTAAAAATTATTCTTGATAATACAAAGAATTATTAAACAATAAAAAATGTAGAAAATGCATTGTTAAATGTGTTAAAAATTATTCTTGATAATACAAAGAATTATTAAACAATAAAAAATGCATTGTTGAGTGAGATGTAAATTGCTGAACAATGTAATAAATTCAGTTAAAGGAACAGTGCGGGATAATTTTAAAATTTTTGAGATTTCAGACGTTTTGAAAGTCTTAAAAATGATCTTAGTTGATCTCTACATTTTTATATCCATCAAAATAGACCTCAAAATGCAATCTCGTCAAATGAGATCTGTGTGAGAAGTAAAAAAATCTCACATTGTCTCGTTTTGTGATGATGTAATTGTTCCACAATTTCAGAATTAGATTCAAAGTTAGAGCATGATCTGCAGCCTTTAACAATGGTCAAGGTCATGTCTTGATCTGGGATGCAACAATGGTTTCCATAGTTAAAAATAAATAGTGCACCATTTGTAACTTGGAACAATGATGTCATGCACATCTCCTATGGAACAAATCAAGTTTAGCCGCTGTTTGCGCTCTCTGTTGATGTGTTGCATCAAAACAGTTACATTTTAATTTCTTTCTTTGTAACTAAACACACAAAAATTTTAAAACAAATGTGAAATGTTATCTTTCTGAATGTAGTTTAATATAAAAAATGCAGAAAAGACATTGTTAAACAACATACATTTATTTTAAAATTGAAAAAATCAGAAAAAAATGTTTAAAAAATGTAGAAAATGCATTGTTTAATGCAATACTGTTAATTATACACTAATCACTAAACAATAAATAATTAATTTTAATGGTTTATTGTATATAAGTAAATGCTATTAACCATCAACAAGGACATTAACAAGAATATTAACTTTAATCATTCTTGCACAAGATTATAATCTTGTTACAGCGCAAAAATGAAGTGGATCAATCTTTTCTCTTGTGTCATCCTTTTCTTTTGGGCTTTCGTAGATTGTGAATCAACAGACAATCAAACAACCAGCACAAGCTCAATGTAAGATATCTTAATAATAAGTTTGCACAAAATTAAATGTTCGAATTTTTCAGTCCATGTATTAAACTGATAGATGAGTGTCAGACAGAATCTGATTGTTGCAAAAAGCTTACTTGTACAATGACTAGAAGCGGTGATAAACCAATCTGTATGCGCAAATACAACGGACAAGGGAAACAAATTGATTGGAGACCGAAAGGATCAAACTATCCAATAAACTACTAATGTTGATTCAATATTGCAAAATAACATTTGATAAATGTTGTGCTGCAATGAATAAAATATCATTACAACTGTATTATTTTAATTATTGAATCATGTAAACAAAAAAATTAAAGAAATTAAACAATGTAGTCATGCAGAAAATGGATTGTTGAATGAAATATTAATTGTTTTGTGTCAGAAAAACAATGTAAAGAATTTGAAAAGTGCATTGTTGATTACTTAAAATGCAAATAATTAAAAAACAATATACATTATGTATAAAGTGTATTGTTAATTATTTATAAATTGTTTAATAATGCAAAAAAAATATCATTAAAAATTTAACCAAAGCAAAAATGCATTATTCAATAAAATTTACATTATTTTACAATAAAAAAATAAATAAAAAAATCCATTGTTGAATAATATAAATTGCTCAACATGCAAATTATATCAAACAACAACAAAAATTCCAAAAACTGTTGCAAAATAAATTATAATTACTTTAAAACAAGAAAAATTAAACAACACAAAAACACCATTTCACACAATCTAAAAAAAAATCCTTCAACAATACAAAACTCACCAAAACCCCTCTAAATCCCTCTTCAAAACCACAAATCTCCAACCCTTTTTTTATACCCATGATGAAATAATTAGTAACCCTTTTGAAATTCACACCACTTATAAATTTCTTTTCCAAACTCAAAAAAAAACATCTTTTGCAGTTATTTGTATATCAACTCCAGGGTCCATCTGGTCTCGGGACCTTGGACCGGTGCCAAGTAAGTGGAGGAGCCCTCGTTTAGGTGCCCGGGCAGCAGGTACACACCCCTTCTCACCCCTACTTTTGCTCAAAAGCCTCTCGGCATGGCAATAAGCCAAAAAAAAATTTTTTTTTTTTGCAAATTCGCCATTGACACATAAGATGGCGAAAGAGATTAACATTTTTATTTTTTATTTTTCTATTTTTTTTTTATTTGGTATTTTGTTGTTTGAAAGATTCAAAGAACGGGTGTGTGGATGGAAATAGAAATCGAGGTCTGACTTGTTTTCTTATCAACTCCACCCTCCACTTTTCCTTTTCTTCTGTTATAGTGGGGGTTGGTGGCAGGGAGAAATCTCAGCCAGCTGTTGGTTGACCTCCGGAGTTGAGTGACAAGCTAGTAGACATTGGTGGTAATAAGCCCCCGGGGTGTTTTACTATTCTCTGGGTTCCAAAGTGCAGTTGGAGAGGTTTTTGTTTCATTTTTTTGATTGTGTTTATTTGGGTGAATGTAAATTTATTTAGGGAATAGTCAATAATGATGTGGAAGATGTGACTGAGTTTAGAATGAGTGTAGGTTTAAAGTGGTTACAGTTGGTCTTGATAAATAGCTAAAACAGGTGAAAATGAATGAAATGTGACTATAAAGGTTTGTAACAGGTCAGAATAGTAAATAAAATGTGTTTGTAATTTGCAAAATAGATTTAAATTCGGTCTAAAATGATAAAAATTGGTATGAAATAGGTCTAAAGTAGCAAAAACTGACATGGATAATGTCTAAAATGGGAAAATTTTGGGTGAAATAGGTCTAAAATAACTAAAATTCGATCTAAACTAACTAAAATTAGTATAAAATAGGTCTAAAAGAACAAAACTAACATAAAGAAGGTCTAAAATTTAAAAAAAATAGGTATGAACTAAGTCTAAAATGACAAATAAATGTCTGATAATAGATCTAAAGTGACTAAAACAGTCTAAACTGTAGCTCTAAAATGACTGTAGCTCTGAAATGAAATGACTGTAGCTCTGAAATAGTTCAAAAAGCAATTAAAATCTTCCAAAAAAAACAAAAAAAAAAAAACAAATAAAATAACAAAACGTTTAATTTAAAAAAAAAATGAAAACAAAACTTTTGTATTCAATACTACGCGTTTCCGGAATGCAATTGATGGTTTGCGGGAGCAAAGAGTTTAAACCGGATCTATAGTCTATGAATTATGAAAATGTTTAGGTTTTTCAGTTAAAAACTCGTTATTACGACTCGGAAAGGGAGTATAAAAAGGGGAAAAGTGTTTTTGTGTAATTAACGCTGGTAAAGAAACAAAAGTTTAAAGGATGAGGATTTTTTTAATGTTGAATATTGCGAATTTCCGGTATGATGATTGAGGGTTGTAAAAAGAGTTGAGTTATTACGAACGAGGATGTGAAAGTGGAGATTGAGAAAGTGTTTGCTTGTAATTGCTTTGTAAAGTTGATTTAATGATATTGAAATAAAAAATTTAAGTGTGATGCAAGGAAGTGAGAAATTGCTGTGATTTTGTGTTGTTTTTATCTTTATGAATTGTGAAGTTTGAAGAAAGTAGGGTTATTGAAAATGGCAGTTAGGGGTATTTTTGGTAATTTTTAAAAAAAAAAGTTTTTATTAACAAAGAGGGTGTTTTAAAAATAATTTGGTTTTTTTGAGTTTTTTGTGTTTTATTAAAAGTGTGATTTATTATTATATTTTTACTGTATAAATGTTCAAAATGGCAGCAAATTTTTTTTGTTTTTTGTTTTTCTGGTTATGTTTCATTTTTAAAATGGCTGCTATATTGAATTTTTTGTCAGTTTTGTGGTTTGTTTAAGAAATTTCAAAGATTATAACAATTATTTAAAATTAACAATTAGAAAAGTGGGAAAAACCAAAATGGCAGCCACACTGTATATTTTACAGTGTAAAAACATCAAATAATAAAATTACCTGTCAAATTTTATTAACTTTTATCCATTTTTGCTTTTCTAACATTTTCAAAATGGCAGCTACACTGAAATTTTTGATCAGTTTTAAGACTTATCAATTAAAAACTACAAAAAATATAAAAATCATCAAAAACCAAAATAACAGCCAAACTCTCAAATTTCTCCAATTTTCTCATTTTTCCAATAAAAAAAAAAAAAAAAATGGCAGCCAAATTTTATTACAAAAAAAAACCACCAAAACACCAAAATACCATTTTTTCTATTTCTCAACATCCAAAACAAAAACATTTTCTCCACCCTCCACCTCCCAACCAAACCCCTCAAAACAACTAACTTCGTTATACCGAGGTTTCATCAACCCATCAATTTAATTAAACTCCCTTTTAATTACACAGCTCTAAACAAGCAAACCACCATTTTTTCCACCCTTCAAACTCCCAACTCCATCTGAACAGACTAGGGTTACGGTTGCGCGCAATTCATTAATTAATCATAGTCACTACATGGGGGTAACCAGACGCCTCGGGAGGGGGACGCCACGTCAATTAGGATCCACTTCACGGACGCGGGACGGGGACATAAACACCACGCCCACTGAGGAAAAAAAGCAAAAACCTTTTAAGATAAAAATAATAATAATTTATACACAACATTTGTTCTATTCCTACGTTTTCGCATCGAATTTCACATTCCAGTTACATGAAACTTTTCTTCATCTTCGTCCTTAAATCATTCGTCAGTCGTGCAACTCGAGTCTTCAATTTTTTTCATCGAATTTTTATCAAATCTGTTTTGACCTTTGCCAATTTTTTTTTCATTTTTCTTTATATTAAGTTTTTTTTAAAAATTAACTTCTGGAAGGAGTGCCTTATTGGGTGGTTTTTTGTTGTTGGAGAAAGTATTTTTAGAGACACAAATTTTGGTTGAAAGTTTTTGAATTATTTTGGGAATTATAAACGAAAGAGTTGAAAAACAGAGTTTTACTGTTTTGGCCATAACTTGGGAACAAATGCAGATAAAGTTAAAAACTAAAAAGATTTAAGATGCTGAATGTGTGTGGAAACTTTTCTAAATTGGAACTATGGGTCTACGGTAGCCTTGAAAAACGTTACAATGAAATTAGTAAAGTCAAAGTGGAATTTTGCAAAATTTACAAAAGCAGGATTTTCCATTTTTGGCCAGAACTTGGGAACAAATGCAGATGAAATCAAAAACTAAAAGGATTTAGAATCATGAATGTGTGTGGAAACATTTCTAAATTGGAAGTATGGATCTACGGAAGCCTCAAAAAATTGCAAATTAGGGTTTTTAAAGGAAATTAAAGTGAGAATTTTTAAAAATACCACTACACCCACAATTCTCAATGTATCCCAGAATGCACTTAGGACAGTTTGTATAATCATAAGAACTAGCGAATTCTGAATTCCTATTGGATTTCTCTAGGAATTATGGGTTTAGTGATGTTTTGAAAAATTTCCACTTTGACTGCTCATACAAACCAACTCACAAATTTTCTTGAGGCTTCCGTAGACCCATAGTCCCAATTTAGAAAAGTTTCTACATATATTCAGCATCCTAAATCCCTTTAGTTTTTGATTTTATCTTTATTTGTTCCAAAGTTATAGCCAAAAGAATAAACCCCTGTCTTTTCCACTCTTTCATTCATAATTCCTAAACTAATCAACCAAAATCCAAAAGCTTTTAACCAAAATGTGTCTCTTTAACTGTTTTAACAACCCCTCACAACACCTTAAAATCATTTTATCCAACACCAAAAACTTTCTCAAAAATCCCAAACATTCAAACTTCCAAAAGTTGACATATTAAACACTTTACTCCAATGGGTTCTTCAATTTTTAATGAAATTTTTTATCAAATCACTTTTGACCTCTGCCAGTTTTTTATCCCTCTTCATATTAAATTTTTTCATCTCTGTATATATCATGTTTTTAGTTTATGACAATGACACCTTGCAACATGTCTGGAAAACAGCTCGCGTGCATTTAAGTGATGATCCTTCATCTTGTTGACAACCAGCAAAAAACTTGTTTTTTCTTGTTATTTCAGTTTTTCCTCGAGTCAAGTCATCTGCAGACAGTTTTGTGTTGAGAAATTATGGGTTTGTGTAGGATATTTGTTGAATAATGCATGTCAACAATGAGTTTATTGAGTAAAGTGGTGTCAAGTTGCATAAATGTGCGTCGTTTTAATGACTGTGAAGTTTTCTTGGTCAAATCTGCAGTGACAGATGTCTTTTTCTGAAGATTGAAGGCACTAAATCCCTCTTTACTTCCCTGTGGTTGCTCCTGAACCACCGGGGACTTGGGGAGTTGGTCAATCTATAATTTATTAAGTCTAGCAGTGATGTATCAATTCGGGTTTATGGATGGAAGTTGTTGTTTTTCTTGTAATTTTCCTCGTGATAGGGATTAACATTAAAAAGATATTTTCTCCTAATTAAGCTTACTTTACTGTAATGAGGTTTTGGGGAAAAAATGTTAGTTTTTGTGGTTGGATGATAAAAAAAATTTTTTCAATAATAAATTACATTTATTCTTCGACAAAAAAAAATTATTTAGTTTTATCAACCACTTTGATGTAATGAAGTTTTCGAAAAAAAAGTGTTATTTTTAGGGTTAAATAAAACACTATTTCAACAATATAACATCAAAACTCATCAATTCCCTATAACCAACTTCTTTATAATAAGGTGATAGCCAAAATTTCAATCCATCGTTTCAAAAATTAAGAAAACCATCAAAAAAGCCATCAATATCCTATAATTATCACTAAAAACCAACTTCGTTATAACGAGGTCCTAGCCAAAAAAAACCACTTTTCAACTACAAAAATTAACTCCACCTACAAAAATCATCAAAATCATCAAAAAAATCCATCAACTCCCAACAATAACCACTAAAACCAACTTCGTTACAACAAGGTCAAGACCAAAAAAACACAAATTCATTAAATTCAACAAATAGAAACAAAAATAACAATTACCCACCTCCCCATCCCCCTCAATAATCAAATCATGTTCCATCAATCAACCTCCAATTCCAACTCCACCACCACCTCGAAAAAATCCCCTTTTTGTCACGTTCGACCAGAGCTCCATAAGAGAAAAGAAGAGACACGTGGCAGATTTGTCATCACACACAAGACAAGAGAAACTGGTAAAGAGGCAACAGACTTGACTGATGATGTTTGTGGCACCAAATACAATGTCAGTGGCGGAAAAATGGCTGCCCACCCTCCCCACCACCAAAATCCATCAAGGTCAAACTGCTAACATCTCCCCAACACAGAAAAAAACATCTCCCCTGCCCCCCTCCCCCCACCACATCCCTCTCATCAGTATGTTTGATGGATGCCATTGGTCTTATTTCATCCTCTTGGAATGTCCCCACTTCTTTTTCCCTCTTTTTGTGTTGCAGAAAAGTTCCAGATGTGTGTTTTGTATAATGTCTTGTGTTTTCATCTCCCCCACCCCCCTTACTCCCCCCTTACAAACTCCATTTCTCTTTTTCCTCTCACATTCTTCTTAGAAATTCAAATGTATTAAGTTTAACTAACTCCATTCAAGTGCAAATGCCAATTGTCAGTTGGGGCCTTTCAAAGTCATTCAGAGTCAGCAAAGTGGAATTAAAAGGGTTAAAGTGGTCATGAGTTTGACACCAAAAGAGCTCATTTGTTTTGTGTCAGTGGACAGTATCAAAACCCCATTTTTTTAAATTTTTAAAAAATTTTTTTTCTTTTCTAAACCCTTTGGCAAAACTGGGTCTGAGTGACCCTTTGATGTGGGTCTTTAATAAAACACAATGGCCACCCCATAAGCTCTTGCATCATCAAACAATGGCCAGGAAGTAGGTGTTTTGCAGGGGAGTCTCCAACTGGTTAATGATAGGGGCAGATTTTCAAATGTGTCAATCAAAATCAATATATTTTGTAGTGGGGGTGGGGGGGTGGGGGTTGAGAGTTGGGGAATAAATTTTCAATTGGTATTTTATTTACTATCAAATTCAGTTGTTTCCACAGCAACTCAATTTGACCTGATTAGTGTAATTTGTTGAGTGGGCAGACAGGGATGGAGAGTGGAGGAAGGGGGGGGTAGGGGGAAGAAGTTTGTTTTTAAGGCTTAATTGAAATTTGAATACTGAGTAAATGGAGATGCAAATATATTGGCAAATTGTTTTCCTCTTTATTTTTTTTTTATTTGATTTTTTTTTGTAATTCTTTTGTCTGTTTGATGAAATAGCAATTTACTTAATGGAGGCACAAATAAGAGACACTAAACCGGAAATTAATGAGATGGCATCAATTTTTCTGTTCTTCTTTTCCTTTGTAGATGAATAACTAATCAGAATCATGTGTCAAGCTTGAGGATTTATTAGGTCGTTGTAATGAGGGTTTGTTTTGAGTGGGGTTTAAATGGTAGTTGTTGTTGATTTGTGTTTTTGGAGGCTGTGATGGAATTGTGGATTAAAAGAGTTTAAGTTTGGAAATTGAAAGTTAGATTTGTTATTAGAATTGTTATTGAAATTTGTGCATTTTCTGGAGATTATCAACTGTTTGCACATTTTTGCAACGATTTGCAACAATGTACACATTTCATTATGTATTTTCAATATTTGCACAATTTTTGCACACTTAATGACATTGTTGGAACATTTTTTGCACACTTCAGCACATTGTTTGTGCAACTATTTACACATTTTCTGCACAATTAAATCATTATTCTTAATGATTTGCAAAACTATTGCAAAAATTTAGAAAGTGGCTAACAACATTTTGTGTATTTATTTTTTAGAACATTTTTGCACATTTTTGCACATTTTTGCAACATTTTGCAAGTTATTGCACTTTATTTACAAATCTTTTTGCACTTTATTTACAAATCTTTTTGCACTTTATTTACAAATCTTTTTGCACTTTGTTTACACCTTTTTACACATTCATTGCAATATTTTGCATATTTTTGCACATTGTTGCAACATTCTGCAAGTTATGTCAAATTGTTTTCAACATTGTATAAATTTTTATTCACATTCTTATAACATTCTGCACATTTTTACACATTCTTACAACATTTTGCAAAATCTTTAAAGCTACTCACGGATTTTTGCTTACTTTTTACTTATTCCAATATCTTTTTCTATTTTTTTGCATTTTGCATTCTGTAATTGCTCCCATTTCTCTGCAAATATTCCACCTCCCATGAGCCCAGCCTCAATCACACACTTATCCATCCCTGTTAATCAGCATCAACTCACTCACTTTCCCTGACATTGAGTCAGTCGGTTAATCGCATGATTGCTATTTTAGTCTTGCGTAAACTTTTTTCTAATATTTATTTTTGTTTGCTTAAGACTTTTTATGACCTCCATGTGACACATCTCACATGGCCTTCACTTAAAAAAATTTACAACCACAATTTCAAAAAAAAATCCCCAGAAAAAAAAAACCAACTTTGTTATAACGAGGTCCCATCAAATTTTCCCTTAAATTAACCAAACAAACCTTCAAAAACTGGACCAAAACTCAAAAAGCCCAAGTACCTATCAATTTCAACAAATCCCAGCCATTATTTCTCAAATGCCATTCCAACATGGCCGACTCCTAACGACTTCCATCGGACTGTGTTAGTGGCCATCAGAGAACTAATGAGGGAGGAAGAATATGGCATGTGTAGGATGTTGAGTCTTCAACAAGGGAGTAGGAGATGGGGATAAAAAGAAGTTGTCCACTACAAATCAAACACAGAGAGCAATTAAGCCAGTTCCAAACCCCCTCCCCCTCCCCCCTACCCCACTTTTTGTCCACTGGCTCAACTCCAAGTGCCTCTTATCACCATCAGTGCAATTTTTGATGACAAGACCAACAGTGTAGTGGCCAATTTACACTTACAAACACACAGAATGACAAAGCCAATGTCCAAACCAGTCCACCATTTTGTTTTTCAAAAAAAATTTTTTGTTTTGTCCTCATGTTGTTGCATGTCTTTATGTCATAGTAATAACAAATTCTATCAATGACTATTAAATTGCCATTCTACCACAACAACCCTCCCATTACTGTTCCTATGACAACCATAAAGAGCATGAAGATTGAAGGAAAAGTAAGGGGGGAGTAGGGGGGGATGGGGGAAATCCCCCGCTGCTAACCTGTAATTGGAAAATATGATGAGAGCGAAATGGACCAATGCAGCTTCATATTGGTCGACTCCCACATCACTATTTCAAAGGATTATCAGTAATAACAGGGCACTGTATTAATTAACAATTAATGAGTTCGTCACCGGGGTGGCGGTCAATTCGTATGTATGTGAAATGAACTGGAAAGGATAAAAAAGGAAAATGTGGTCAAAAGTTATAGCGAAGTGTGAAATGCGAGTGAATTAAGAGAAACTTGTTATAATGAAGTTTTAAAGCGATTTGTTATAATGAGGTTTTGGTTTGAGAATGGAAATGAAATGAAAATTTGTTATAGCAATGTTTCGGTGCAAGTAAATTAAAGGAAACTCGTTATAACGAATTTGAAAGTGATTTGTTATAATGAGGTTTTGGTTTGAGGATGGAAATGAAATAAAAATTTGTTATAGTGAGGTTTAGATGGAAGTATATTAAGGGAACCTCAATATAACGAATTTGAAAGTGATTTGTTATAATGAGGTTTTGGTTTAAAATAAAAATGCAATGACGTTATTATAGCGGGGTTTAGATATAAGTAAAATTAAGGAAAACTCATTATAACAAATTTAAAAATAGTTTGTTATACAGAGGTTCACCGAAGAATCAAAATGTAATCATAATGTAAACCTCATTATAATAAAAAAAATTTGTTACAACAAATTTTAAAGTACTTCGTTATAACGAGGTTTCAGCCTACTAATGGAAACTCTCCTTATAACAAACTCAATAAATGAAGAAAAACTCCATACAACGAAATCCTGAAAATACGTTAAACCGAGGTTTTGGCTAAAATAACATTAAAAAACGGTTGTCAATAGTGTCCATCCATTTTTTGTTTTTCTTAAAGGATTGACCAATTAAGTGACGACAGATGTCAGTTGCAGATGATGCCCTAATTGGGAGCTTCGTTTTCCAAATGATTATAACATGAGTTGCAGAAAGAGGACGCAGCTTGTTATCAAAATGCTCTCGAGAACATGACCTAGCACTACAAATGTAATTAATTGCTCTACATAATGAGAGAGAAAGAGAGAGTACGGAATTGTCACCCGTTTGATCCCCCACTTTGAGGTAAAATGAATTAAAACGCGAGTCAATTTGAAGCCTGCGCAGTCATCAATCTTGTCTGCTCATGGCAGTTTGATAAAGGAAATCCCACCATCCCCCAACCCGACGGAAAAAAATGGTGTAAATTTCAACCACTACTGACAATTTATCATGTAAACCCCCAAATGACCAAAAATGTTAAAATTTTGTTTTTTTAGATTTTTTTTAAAGAAAAATTAAATTTATGTCAAATTAGTGATAAAAAGTTGATTGTAATTGAAATTAATTTGATGATAACCTCGTTATTACGAATTTTTTTAATGTAATGTGGTGAACCTCATTATAACAAATTTTTGAAAATTGAATTAAAACTCATTGCAGTCAAATCAGATTTTTATGAATTGTATGGGATTGAAATTTATTTCGTTATAACGAGTTTTTGTTGTGATTTATTAATTGAGATGTTTAAATCCATTTTGTAATAAAGAGGTTTTCCTTACAAGTGGATTCGTTATAGTGAGGTTCAATTATGCAATAAATTTAATTTTTTTAATTTAAAGAAAAAAATTAAAAACAATTTTATAATAATATTTAAAATTAATTTTAGTAATGACAAACCTCATTATAACGAATTTAAAAAAATAAACTCTCATTATAACAAACAAAAATATTAGGTTAAAAAATTTTTGCATAAAAATTAAAAACAAATAAAATCTCTCATTACAACAAAATTTAAAAACCTCATTACAACAAAATTTAAAAACCTCATTACAACAAATTTTAAAAAACTCATTATAACAAATTTAACAAAAATCAAACAAAAACCCCTCATTATAATAACTTTAAAAAAATTCTTTAAAAAAAAAAAACAAGAAAAAAAAAACCTCTTTACAACGACGTGACAGTCGGATTCCTATTTATTTACATTGTGTGCTCAAAACTGATAAGAGTGATAATTGAGTGCATGTTGTGCTGTATGAATATTATTCATCTGGTTTTGATATCGAATTTAGTGGCATCCTGTGAGCGCGTTCCGCGTGGGTGGCCATGCATTCACTGATTACCGTGTTCAGCTGCGTCCTGTTCACTCATACAAGTGGAAAATACTCCCTCGTGCTCAGTGTCCTGTGCCTGTCTATCCACTGGATTGGCGGGAATTTGATCGAGAAAAGAGGAGGGGGTAATCGACGTACAGAAACACAAGAGAAAAGAGTGGGGATCTATTGTGTGTATGGGTGGGGGTCTCTCTTTTATCTACTCTTAAATCATTGATGCACAAAAAATTGTTTAGTCAGTTTAATATCAATAAAAAATGACTTATTATAATTATAAAAACTCGTTATAACGAACAGGTGAGATCACCTGTTAACATCATATTTCGTTATAATGAAGTTTTACACATAATAAGGGCTTTTATTGTTATTATAAGCTGCAAAACCTCGTTATAATGAATAGGTGAGTTCATTGGATAACCTCACACTTCGTTATAATGAGGTTTTCTGCTTAATAACACGTAATTAATGATTTATTAATTATTATAACTGTAAAAACTCATTATAGTGAACAGGTAAGATCAACTACAAAACTACTATTTTTATTATAAACTGCAAGAACCTCATTATAAAGAATAAGTGTCACAACCTGATACCTCACACTTCATTATAACGAGGTTTTGCACTTATAAATTTCTAATTAGTGATTTATTAATTAAAATAATTATAAAAACTTATTATAATAAACCTCACATTTCATTATAACACGTTCTCACAGCTAAAAATACTGTTATAAACAACAAAACCTCATTATAACAATTTTTTCCTGTTATTCCCCGAAGCCATCATTTTTTCCAATGGAATTTCAAAAATCTGCATTTATTTGAATATTTTTTTATTCAAATATCAAACACAATAATCCCCTCAATCTGTTTATTTTTCCAACCAAACATCTGTTTGTTTTTGCCCTTTTGCTCACAGCAATAGCTTTTAAAAAAATAATAAAAAAACAATAAAAATTTAATTTAAAAAATTCCTTCGCAAATATTTACATTAAAAATTAAAATACAAACAAAAACATAAAAAAGTGTCAAAAAGCCTAATAAAAACTTTTAAAAAAGAGGAATAAAACGAGATTTATTTATTCGGTATTAGCATCTAATTTGCTTGTTGCCTTTACACGAGTGCAGTGCAGTGCAGTGAAGCGACGTTCACGGGCGGTGCTTTTTGTGTTGTCTCAATCTCGCGCTCTCGTCGATAATTTACTGCCGCTGCTATTAAAATTTTATGGCAAATTCCTTTATTTATTCTCTCAGATGCAAATGCACGGGGGACTCGACTCGTCCCACATTAACAAGTGATACTTTTTTCTTCTTGTAGTTCAGCCATTTCTCAAACTGCGTCTCCACGAATAAATCAATTGCAGACCCGTCTTCGAGTGCATTACGTTAAGAGACAGACGTGCGCACAACAAATTACAAAACACTCATTGTGCGCATTGCTTAAAGTTTGGTAATTTTTCAAGAATTTGTGTACTTTTTCGACAAAACCTCGTTATAACGAAATTTTTAACATGGGCGTCTATGGGGATTTAAAGCACTTCGTTGTAACGAGGTTTGTATTTCCTCATCTTTTTATAAATTTCTTTTTTTAAATTTTTAAACTTAATGTTGAACCTCGATATAACAAAATTTTTTAACATGGAAGTTTATGGTAACTTCGTGATAACGAGGTTTGATTGCATTTTCTCGTCACTTTATGATTTCTTTAAGATTTTATATTTATACACTTGAACCTCGTTATAATAAATTTTTTAACATGGTGTCTATGGAAATTTAAAATTACTTCGTTATAAAGGGGTTTTATTGTATTTTCGACTCTTTATGAATTTAATTTTAATTTTTAATTTTAATTTATTTTTAAATTTTACACTTGTACAGCTGAACCTCGTTATAACAAATTTTTAACATGGACAAGTATGGGAATTCAAAATAACTTCGTTATAACGAGGTTTGACTGTATTTTTCGTCTTTTTGACATCTTTATAAATTTTAAACTTGTACAGTGAACCTCTTTATAACGAAATTTTTAAACATGGGAGTCTATGGGGATTTATGACCACTTCGTTATAACGAGGTTTCACTGTATTTCCTCGTCTTCTTACCATCTTTTTTAAATTTAAGCTTGTTTTACTTTTACTTTGATTTACGACACGTCTCACATGGCCATTGAAGCTTCTGGCGACATTAAGCCGCGTATTCTTTCGACAACAAAACATTTCTCTTCTTTATTTCCCTCAAAACTGTAGCAAATATTTCTTAATTGGCGGTCGTGCCTCATTTCAGTGACAGATGGCAGCTTGCACTCGCACCAAATATCCGGTTTCATCTCGACAGATACAAGAAATGAAGAAAAAAGTCAGTTCCTATGGAGTTTGTTCCCCTTCTCTTCCGGTGTCTTTGCTTGTACCCAATGGAGTGTTGGTGTAATCGGTTTCGTGAAAACTGATCCTATGCAAATTGCTGTCCTTGGAGAGAAGTTGCAATCAGATTTTTCAATTGGATTTGCACTGAGTGAGTTTCAATTTTATTCCCACACATGTTTTTTTAAGTGAGGGAAGAAAGGGAAGCTCGTTGACCTTGTTATAGTAACAGATGATGTGGCTAGTGTAGTTTTTTTTGTCAGAAAATGTAATTTTGTTGTTGTTCGAGTTTAAAGTTCAGTTTTTGATGTTTTTGTATTTGATTGTCAAGTTTTTGTTATTCTAAATTGGTGCTTTTTCTGTGTTTTGTTTTTAGTTGAAAGTGAGGTTTTGATGTGCGTTTACATTTGGTTTTATATGTAAAGTGCCATTTTATGTTTTTATTTTGCCAATTTTGGCAGTTGGCTATTACTTAGACATTAAATTGCTATTTTAAAATTAGTTTCCTATGCCATTTTGCTATTAATTTACTCAGAACTGTCCAAACAATACCTCATTTTGTTCCAAATTGCCAATTTTTTTCTTGTTTTGCAACAAAACTGACATTTCGATGACAATTTTATAATCATACAAAGTGCCACATTCTTTCTTCATGCTCTTAACTGCCAAGTTTGCAAAGAATTTGCTAGAATTTGAGCAATACATATTTTTTTTCTTTACTTTTGCAATCTCTAAAACCCAAAACTGCCACT
Organism: Stenotaenia linearis; assembly: GCA_034700445.1. Taxonomy (NCBI): domain Eukaryota; kingdom Metazoa; phylum Arthropoda; class Chilopoda; order Geophilomorpha; family Geophilidae; genus Stenotaenia; species Stenotaenia linearis. The sequence goes on along the minus strand of JAQIXT010000992.1, from coordinate 5,075 downwards.
TCCACACCCAAAATCACTAAACATTATCATCTTACACCCATTTTACCACAAACACTGCCATTTTTATCATCAGAAATGCATTTTATTCCCATTAACATGACAAATTCAAATACCCAAAAAACACAAACCCACTCACACAAATTCCAAATAAAACCCACAAAAAAAAACTAAACCTCCCTAAAAACACAACCACCCCTTTAAAACCCCCCACACCTTTCATTTTAAAACAAAATCACCATTTCACAACTCCAAACCTCAATTTTATCGTCAAAAACTCCCACTTCCCCATCACTCACCCCCTCATCCACCAAAAGTCGCTATACCGAGGTCCAATGCAAAACCGGCTTCAAGGGGCAGCAAAAACAGTGAGTGACAGCAGCTGATCTGGTAACAATCTCCTTTTTACCCGCGAGGGGGCGTGCGCTTCTTAATGGATGCGGTCTGGTCGCATGGACGTGCAGCTTTTTCACCATTTTAATCACGAGCCTCCAGAATGCCACGTGCTTCAACCCCCACCCCCACCCTTCCCGCTCCCATCACTCCAATTGTCCTCCCCCCTCACCTTTCTCCGTACTCGACTCATCACCCCCCCCCCTGTGGGTTTATCGAGGATTGCTGGCGTGTTAGGCGAATTGAGGGTCAGGGGTGAGGGTAAGAAAAGAGTGGGGGGATGAAGAGACCGGGGAGGGATGAGATATCAAAGTCTAAAGGGAGTTTGGATATGCAAATGAGGTTTTTCTAGTGGACCTCGAAAAGTGACTTGCAACTCTGAATTCATAACAAGTTGCAGTGATGGTGATTTTGTATAAGAGTTGAGTTTGAAATGCATTTTGGGATGAAATCAATTTGGTAAAGAGGTTTGGGAATTTCGGGACTAAATACCGGCCATCAAAATGGGTGTAAAGTTGGTGGGGGAAGATGGGTGCCGAGTGTGGTGGATCAAGTTAAAAGCATTTGTTTTTATTGAAATTCACACTGTGAGTCTATTGTTGGGTGTTATGGGTGGGTTAAAGGAAATTGGTGTTGCCAGTGGCTGTATAAAGGTCTTTGTGATGCAAAGCCACCACTGGACATGTCTTATTGGACTTTACCGAAAGGCATAGGGATTTTTTCCCTAGATTACCACACATTAACAGAACAGAATAAACTAAGATTAATGCTCAACTGAATCCATCCAGAAGATAAACAGCAACCAAAATTATATTATACAATAAAAACTCATTAAAAAACTCACTTTTAACCGTTATCACAAATAACAAGAAACTTGAGTTTAAAAAAAACATCAAAAAATCAAAATATTGCCTTTTCATTCCACACCCTTTCAAACCCAACCTCCAACCCCAACCCCTCCCTCAAACTCCAAAACCCGCAAAAAACAATACCAAATTAACCCCCATTTCCCATCTCCCTCCATCAAACCGGATTTAAACCCCCATACCATTCAAAAAAAAACCTCCAACAACGTGACAAATGGAGGGAAAAGGGTCACGTGATGGATGACAATGACTTTTGATTGGGTTAATTGGACCCGTGTCTTCAAACTCACGTCGGACAGCCGCAAGAGGTCGTTTGACTGTTATAACAAGCCACTCTTAATGGATTTTCCTTAACCCTAAACCATTAACTATAATTAAAATAATTGACATCACATGTGACATGCATCCAAAGAGTTGTCAAAGTATTGCCTTCCATTTTTTCCCATTCCACACCCCCCCTACAACAGTGGGGAGGGTGGACAAACAAAACCCCCATTGTTGGAGTACCTTATCACCACTGGAGGGGGTGGCATAACCAATTTAATCATGGTTACCCCCTTATTCTGCCCCCTAATCAGTAACAACCCCCTTGTATAAGTATACAACACTTCTTCCTACCCCTCCCCCATGGATCCAGGGGGTTTGCTGTGTTTGAGTGACATTTACCCCTCCTCCAGTGTCACCAATACCAAAGAGGTGCTCATGGAAGGTTGCAATAAATATTTAATGTTTTGTTTCTTACCTTGAGGCTGGGTTTTGTGGATGAGAGGACAGGAAGTGGCTATGTTGTCCAGGAAATTGTCACCTAAGGGTGGTGTTTTGTGCAGTGGTGGTGGAAATCTGGAAGTAAATGGAGTTGGTGAGTGATAAAATTGTGTTGGAGAGGGGTGAAGAGGGGGGAATTGGGGATTTGTTTGTTTTTTGGGGAAAGAAGTCAAATAAAATCAAAGTTTTTATTGAAAAAAGGTAAATTATTAAAAATTTGAAAAATTAGGAAAAAAATTTATGAGAAAAAGCAAATGATAATTCAAATATTATCAGAAATACTAAAATTAGTAGAAATGGTATCAGAAAACTCAAAAATGGTTATAAGTATCAAAATTATCAGAAAAACCAACATCACCTCTTGATGATTTGATACCATAAAAACCAAATTCAGAGAAAAGGACACCATAAAATACAAAATCTGTAAGAGAATTACCAGAAAACTAAAGAAAAACAACAAGAGGAGGAACAAAACCAAACAGAATTGTTTTTAGCCTTTTCTCCAAACATTTTACAACAATGCATGATGGTATTACTTCAACCAAAAACATTTTTAGAATAATTAAATTTTGCTGTACAACTTTCTTAATTGAAACTTCACCTCAAACCTCAACAATTTCAAAAACAAAAAATGAATGACCATGAAGATAACCTCCAAGGTCAAATTCAAACCCATATTTGAATTGCTCCCACCCACCTTCCTAAACACTCCCATCATTAATTTCAACCCACCTATAATAATTTCCTCAAAAAAAAGAAAAACTATCAGATTTTCAACAACCGCACAAAAGCCGCTATAACTTCAAAAATCACCACAAACAGTCAAAATCCACTAATCCCCCACACAACACCCACTTAAACACCAACTTTACAATTAGAAATTCATCACAAAATCACCATAACAAATTCCCACCTTTGAAAACACTTTTCCAATCAATTCCCACAAACTCAACTTTTCAACACTTCCCAAGTGTCACCTCTTGAAAGGGTCAACAAGATCAAACTCAATCAAGCAAAACACAATGGCTTTTCCACTGACAAGTGACCACTCAACTGGACATCATTCCTGGTCACCATGGAGACCTGATTTTTCATTCAATTTACCAAAATCCAAGTGCATTGAATATTTCAAACATTCCTAATTTGCTGCCCACATCAAAGGGGTAAAGTGAATGAGTTTGGTGAGGAAGGGGGTCGACCAACAGTGTGAGATGACCGCTGGTCATGTGTCGCATTACTCAAATTGCATTATGGAAGGGAATTAGCAAGCCAGTGCAATATTGCATTATGGGAATGGATGGTTGTGCAGTTTTCACTGCAGTGCAATCAATTTAATTGTTAAAGAAAATTTAAAATGTAAAAAAAAAAAAATTTTTTTTTGGGGGGGGGGTTGTGTCATGTGATGTGTCATCAAGGGAAATGCATGCACAATTAGTCTGAGGGTCAAGATTTCAGAGATGGGAATGGACACCCCCTGGTGATGGACCAAAGTCCAATTAGTTGCAGCATCCCTTGGAGGATCAAAGAGAGGATTAGAAAAGATGGAATCTAATGATTGGTGGGTGAATTAAAAGGAGAATAGGAAATATGGATTTTTTTGAGGTTTTGTTGTGGATTGTGTAATTGGGTTTGGAATTTAGGATTTGTTTTTTTTTTTGTTTTTTTTTGAGTTTTTGAGTTTGAATAAATTATTGGCCTTTTTGTTTGGATTTTTTGGTTTTGCATTTTGCTGTATGTACAATAAAATTCCCCTTTTTCAAAAGTTTCATTCCTGCCATTTTGATTTTTTGATTTGGATTGAATTATTTTCATTCTCCTTTTCTTTTTCCATAATTTTGTTTTTATATGAAAATCTAGTTTTTTTTTCTCCTCTACCATTTTTCACCATATTTTGTTTATTAATCTTTTCATTCAACCATTTTGGTTTTTGATTTTTTCAATGTCCTTTTAAATAAATTATAAGTCTTTTCCTTTCCCACCATTTTGTTACTAATGTTAAAAATTCAACCAGTTTTTCCTTATTCTAGCACCGTCTTAGCCTAATTCACAACTTTTTTTCCATTTTAAATTTTTATAAAAAAAAATTTTTAAAACATCCATCCACCATTTTGGCTTTTCTGCCATTTTAACTTCACCACCCCAATTTTTGTCAGTTTACTTCAACTAAACACCCCACCTAAAAAAATGTGCAAAAAATGTACAAAAAAAATAACAATTTCTACAAAAAAGTGCAATTTTCAATAACTTAAACATAAATTCTGCCAACTTCCATTTTTTTTCCTCCAAAGACTACATTCCCTTTCACTCACAGTTTACACTACAAACTAACCAAACAATCACAAACAACACACAAAATACAGCCTCACATGCAAAAATATGCAAATTTTTTATATACATTAACCCACATTCATTTCTCAAACCAAAACCCTCATTCCAAACCCAAAAAACAAAAATCACTCACAAATGACATACCAATCCCAAATCTCCAACATCCAATTTCCTTCCTTAAGGTCCACTTGCTGATACATACCAGTCATTTCTCCACATAAATCTTAATAGAAATTTTGAGTGGACATTAAAAAAACTGTCCCGATGCGGACTGCGATTGATGTTGTTCGAGTTGAGACTTGATTCGAGGATAAATGGAACGAGATTTTATTCCAAACTCGAATCCATTTGTATTTATTTCAATTGGTGTCTTATTTTCATCGGAATGGCAGTTTAATGCACGACCCGAGACCAGACGCCATATTACACACGTGTGATTGATGGTGCGTCAAAACAACTAACTTGTCACTAGAGGGAAACCCGAGACAGCCATCTTTGGATTCAATTCAATCTCGACTTTGGTTGGGGGAAAAAAAGAAGAAAAAAAAATTATTTTTTGTATCTTTCATTGCTGTTTTAAATATTTTATGTGGCATTTTCAATTTTCTCAACTGAATTTGTGGAAAAAATGACTATATCAAGTTCATTTGTGTGAGATGGCATGTTCCTGCCATCTATGATGAGGTCATCAGCAGTTCCCTGCTGATCACCTGACTTAACCCCCAT
>JAQIXT010000991.1:0-20540 GCA_034700445.1 Stenotaenia linearis | reverse complement strand
GAAGAAATTATCAAGAACCACGAAAAAGAATGTCGAAAATGATGAAAAATTGTCGAAAACTGCGAAAAAGTGTCTAAAACAAATGAAAAAAGTATGAAAAATGCAGATAAATATTTAAAAATACGAAAAAAGTGCCGGAAATTGAGTAAACTGTCGAAAATTATAGTTTTTCGACAGCTTTCCACTACTTTTCGACAGCTTTTTACTAATTGTCGACACTTTTCGACAGTTTCTCATTAATTTCCACACTTTCTCCCTATTTTCACCACTTTCACTAATTTCCACCATTTTTTCACACTTTCCAACACTTATTTCCCACAATCCCTTTCAACCCCCAACTTTGTCACTTCTCCACTACCTCAAATCAACTCGAAAAACGAAGTCGAAAAGTGAGTTTTATCGACTGTGAAGTTGATGGACGACATGGGGTAAAGTTTCACGTGATGGATGACCCCAAAAGGGGATAAAGCTCCCTTCCTTGTCTTTTTACCATCTCAACATCACGTGACACTCAAAATTTGTTAATCACATTCAATTTCGCCTTTTATCGCGTCCAAACTCGATTTTCCTAAAAAAAAAACTAATTGAGATCAACGATAACGTTGATCAGCGACAAAAAAGAATAATTGAGGTTTACTAACCTTTAATAACGTCAAACTAGACCCTAAGGGCAAATTTCAAACGTTATAAACGGCCATTTGAAATTTTAATGACGAAAAGAAGGGGAAAAAAGAGCACGGAGATCGCGCGTCGACGCTGCCGAGCCCGGTGAGCCTCCTGCGGCAGCGTCAAGGTCATCCCCGGTGAAGTGAGGCGACGGCGGTGAGCGGGATCGTTGGCCGGAGTCGGTGAGGCTGACGCGGCAGCGGTGATGGGAGACGACCGTACTCGCGATCGAATGTTTTTGAGAATAAAAAATCCTTTAAATTTCAACCGAAATCGGTTTATAAGGACGTAATAGAGTGTTGTAAAGTGAAATAACGTGATAGTTTTTCATTTTTACTTCTGAAATTCAAATGAATTCAAAAAAACGAATTTAACGGTGAAAACTCGCCGCAGGTTGGCTCGACTGTTGGCCGAGCTCGGTGAGGTTGCGGCGGCAGCGATGACGGCCGATCTCCGTACTCGCGATCGATGTTCGTCAAAACGCAAATCCCCACCGAAATCGATACGTATGAACCTAATAACGTAACAATTCATCATTTTCACCCTTAAAGTTCAAAAAATTAAAAAAAACGGCTAAAACTCCTTCAAAACTCGTCCATGTCAACAACTTCCTGTTTGTACAAACTACAGAAGCTCTTTGTGACGTTCACTTTTCAATAACTTCCGGTTAAATATGACGCCCAAAAGACGATCGAAACTCGTTTTTTATTCATGTTTTGACAGGTTTTGTGTCACTAAAAACGTTTTAAACGTTTAGAATTGCTTATATGATGCAAAAAATGTGTTTGACAAGCATTTATTCAAATTTATTGCCCATAACTGTTGTTTTTCAAGGTTTAATGGTTTCAAAGACCTTTGAAATGGGCAACTGTGAATTTGAAATGTGTTTTCATGACCCCTGGTACATGTTGTTTATTTTTCTTGGGATTAATAGGGTTAAGTTGAGCACAAATCACAAAGATGGGCAATTTAAGGCAAATGTCAATTGGTTAATTCAAAGGGAGGAATTTGAACTTGATATTGAAAGTCTCATAAATTTAGGGGTAAGGAGTCACTGGATTTATTTTGAGTGAAAAAAATTGTAAATATTTTAACAAGAGGGGGAATGGATGTGACAGTTGTAATTTACTCAACACCTAAGCTCAGGATTTTTTTTTTTTAAAGAAAAATTTTGGAAAAAAATTTATAATTTTTTGGAAGTTTTGAAAATTTTGGAAAATGTTTTTTTTTTTTGGAAAAGGGTTTGGTGGATTGAGTTGTGTGGTTTGGTTTTTTGTTGTGTTTTGTTTTTAATTTGTTTGATGATGGTTTTGGGTGTTGGGGTTAGTTGTGGGGTTGTGTGAGGTGAATTTGTAAGTGAGGATTAGTGGTGGGGTTGGTGAGTGGTTGGGTTTTGATGAAGTTGGAGGTTTTTGTTGATTTTTGATGGGGTTTGAATGAGGTTTTGGTGGTTTTTAGGTGGAAAGTTTGAGGATTTGAATGAGATTTGGTCAAATTAGGTGAAAAGTCATTGAAGTTTGTTTAAAAGACATTAAAATTCAGTGAGCTTTGTTTAAATAACATTAAAATTCAGTGAAATTTATTTAAATTAGTTTAAATTACATGAAAATTCATTAATGTTTGATTAAATTTGTTGAAATTATATGAGAATTCATTGAATTTTGATTAAATTAGATGAGAATTCACTGAATTTTGATTAAATTTGTTCAAATTAGATAACAATTCATTGAATTTTGATTGAAATTGTTCAAATTTCTTTAAATTATGTAAGAATCCATTGAATTTTGATCAAATTTATTCAAAATTTCATTAAAATTCATTAAATTTTATTCAAACTCCTTCAAATCCCATTAAAATTCACCAAACCAGACATAACCCAAACAAAACTAAACCACCTTCCACATAAAAACCCACAACATCCTTCAAAAAAATCAACTTCAACAAACCAAATTTCCATACCTCACCCACCAAACCCAAAAACCTACATCCAACTCCACTCCCAAAACACATCACTGTCACAAACAAAAAAACATCCTTGCTCACACACCCAAATCCAACCCTTCCAACCCTTCCACCCAAAAAAACAATGACCATGACATAATTCAAAAAACATCCAACAAATTTTTATTTCTTTAATTTTTAAATTTTTAAATTTTAATTTTTTTATTTTTTTTATTTTTAGTCATCGACTGCCAAGTTTCAGACTGGGGCCACTGGTCAGACTGCGACACAGAATGCGGCAACGGAAAGATGACAAGAGACCGAACAGTTGTCCGAAAAGCAGAGAACGGAGGCCAAGAATGTCCACCGTTGACTCAAACTCGTGGATGTTTCATGTCCCGTTGTCCAGATGCGAAAAACAAAGCCGGACGTGGTACGAAGAGTTTAAAATATGGTTGAATCAATGTTGATTTTTGGTTGAAATAATTTTGAAAATTGATGTCTGAGCATCGTCGATTCAATGTCGCAAATGACATTAAAAATCTATGTTGAAAAAGTGTGGTATGTTCGATGTAATTTCAATTTTGATTTTTAATGTTATTTTGCTACTTTGGATTATAATGTTTAATTGATTATAAGTAATAACAAATAAAAGTAGGCCTTGAATTTAATTCATAATAAGGATTCTGGACTCTTGACCTTTTAAATTTCCCGGGACTCGAGACACTGTGTTTCAAAAGTCCCGGGAATTCTCGGGAATCGACACATGTAATAAGATCTTAAATTTAAAATCAAAACATACGAAAGTGTTTGCAACTTTAAATTTAGCTGTTTTACCAGAAAGTTCATTAATTCTGCAAAAGATGTTACGATTTTTGTTCAAAATTTCAGCATTTTTGGCCAACAATTAAGTAGTTTTTGTATCTTAGCCAAAATATTAGAAATTTTGGTCAAAATCTAAGCTATTTTGCCAGTTCTGAAATCTCGGGAATCTCTATTCAAATTTTTCTGGACTCGAGACTGGAAATATGGATGAAATTCGCGGGAAGTCTCGACAAAGGATCCCTAATTCGTGGCATTATTCGAGGAATTCTGAAATTTTCTTTAAGATTAGTCTAAATTTAGTGATAAAATTCTTTAAGCTGGATTCATACTTAAAGTTGAAGTTGCAGTAACTCAAAAGTGAGATGAATTATGGGTAATAAGTAGCATAAATGGTGGGTACTAAAGTAAGAAGTTGAAGTAAGCAGTGCCATTATCTCTTATACACTTGATTACTTTACTTAGGCATTATGGGTAGCCAGCAGTTCGGTGCCATATTAGTTGTGGATTTATATTATTGGTTGATGCACCCGGCAGCCATATTGGTAGTAGCAAAATTGACCATTTTGAATTTTGTGAATGGCCAAAACTGCTTGAATACACAAGTGTACTGGAAGTGCAATCTAGGGTATATAGAGATGAGTGATGTTGTGGTCATGTGACTCAGAAGACTTCTCCAGCTGCTCTTTAAAAATGGTTGATGATGAAATTTACAGCAAAGCTTGCAGAAAGCTACTTTTTCTTACTTTACATTACCAAAACTGCAAGTGTTAACAGAAGTGTGAACTCAACTTTAGACTTTGGATGAAATTCAGTGAGCGAATGCAAAAATTTAAGGAAAAACTGCAAACATTTAAGGAAAGCTGTAGAAATCAAGCAGAAATTGCAAAAATGAATGGAAAACTGTGGAACTTTTATCAGAAAACTACAGAAAGTCAATAGAAAATCATTAAAATTACAAAATTCAAGCTAAAAACTGCAGAAATTTAGTAGAAACTACACAACTTGAACAGAAATTGCAGAATTCAAATGTTAGTCAAAGTAAAACTCATCGAAATGCGACCTCTCGCAAACAAAAACTTTACACAATCTGAAAACTTTACACAATTCAAAATAAAACTGCGTAACGACCTTGGAATCCATTCCATTTTCGTGCAAAAACAGTAGAAAATAGAAGCGCGAACTGTTTTGTCTTCCCCGGTCGTTACCGAAGGTTAAACTTCTTCCAGATGGATGAATGAGACGCATAAATGAAAAGTGACATGAAAAATAACTGTGACTAATTGGAATTGGGGCTGGCCACAGGGGTTTTTGTCTCTCTTTCATTCATTGGAATTTCCCACCATCCATTGTGAGCGTTGTCGCTTATCTCGACCAGATGAGGGCTGTGGCCCGTATCGGTTATTCAAAACTCATAGAATGACTGGAGGGAGTCACTCCCTAGCTTTTATTTTTTTATTACTCAAAAAAAGAGTGTGGGTGGCTTGGAATTGGGGTATGAGATGTGGGTTGTCCAAGTTCTGGTGGTGGGGTCGACATTTAGAAGCAAAATTTTTGACCGTTCTTCTCTTTCCAGCGTGCGACATTGTAACCACTTTGCTAAAACAATTCATAACTACGTCTTGGATACTCCCCGTGAATGATTGTACCATTAAAGTCAAAATATTGAAGTCAAAAGTTGTAGAAATTTCAAACCCAAAACCAAAATTAGACATTTTCGAGTCAAAACGTCGGAGTTCAGAAACTTTAAAACGTCTTTTAAAGAGGATCTCTTGAAAGAGTTCCGAGAATTATTCTCAAAAAACTTGAAAGTGTCAAAGTAGAGGAGCCTGCTTCTATGCGACACCACACTCGGACTCGCAGGCAACTCTCAAAATTTCAAAACGACAAACCGAAAATGTCAAAATTTAAAAAGAAATCAACTATACGTTATTTTTTTTACGTTATTTTATGGCATCAAATATTGATTCAACGTTGAATCGACATTAATTTTCAATCAAAATTATTCAACTAAAAATCGACACCGTTTCGACCATTTTGTGCTACTTGAATAACAATGTCACCACAGACCTTCCGTACATTAATCTATTTCCAATTCCCAAAACTATGTCATTGCTATTTTATTTATAAACCCAAAATCACATCATAATCCCTGAAACCAAAATCCTTGTTGGTTTTCCAGGCAAAACAAAAACATATTTAACTTAGGGGAGCCCAGAGAGACCACCCACACTTGAAAGTATAAAATTTCATCGCTTAAACCAAAATTTTCACTTTTTTTCAAATTTTTTTGAAAAAAATGAAAAAATTTTTCAAAAAAATTTGACATTTGAATTTATTTCAATTACTTCTCATTAAAATTGAAATGAATCATTAATTTTGATAAGATTGAAAGAGAAAGATGTGTTTTATCATCTTAGAAGCTCTTAAATGTCAAAATGGCTTCCATTGTGATAAGAATGAGTCATGTGACCTCTGGTTTTAAGATTCTCCACACAGTTGATGTCTTTAAAACATAATTTTCATTTTATTTGTGTTTTTTTTTTTTTTTTTTTTTTAAATGGGGTGATTCACTGTCTGTTGAGATGTCTGGGACTTCCTGGATGACCCTAGTGACCTGGGGGGTGGGTGGACAATGGGGGGGTGAATAGCCTTGAAAAAGGATTTTTTGGGAGATAAAATTGTAAGTTAATATGGCAGAAAATGGCAAGGTTAAGTGAATTTGAAGAAATTGTCAATAATTTCACTTAAAATGCCAAAATTTGTTAAATACTGTAGATAAAATTGCAAAAACAGCCAGAAATTTAACATTAGTTTAAGAAAAAATGAAAAAATGGAAGATAAAATGGCAGAAATTGGCAAAAGTTAACTTAAATTGCCAAAAACTGCTAAAAGTTGAATAATTTCACATAAAATGCCAAGAATTGTTTAAAATTTTAGATAAAATTGCAGAAATTAACAAAAATTTCAGATAAAATTGGCCAGATTAAAGAAAAAGTCAAAAATTAAAAAAAAATTTCTTAAATTTTTTCTTAATTTTTTTTTTCTTAAATTTCTTTAATTTTTTTTTTTTAATTTCTTTAATTTTTTTTTTTTTAATTTCTTTAATTTAAAAAAAAAATTTTTTTTTTAATTTTCTTTAATTTTTTCTTGTCATTTTTGGCAATTTCATATTCAAAGTGCCAGAAATTGCCAAAAAGTGCTAGAAATTGAAGATAAAATGGCAGAAATTGGCAAAAATTTGAAAAATTTAAGATAACATTTTAGATTTGAGATTTTTAGCACAATGTTAAAATGTTTGTTTTTATTACAGAGACTGCGCTGTTGTTGCCAGCGAGTTTCGGACACAGTCGAGTGAAGAATTCCAGTTATGATATCAGAAAGAATTTGAGAGTGAGGTATCCGAAAGATCCTGCGAAAGAAAACAGTAAAGAGTAAGTATTACATTAAAAAATTGCGAAAATGGAGTATATTGTGTGAAAATTGCGATAAAATGAAAGAAAACGACGAAATATGCAAGAAATTGTGAAAAATTGTTGGAAAATTGCGAAAATTGTAAAATTTGTTGGAAAATTGTAAAATTTATTGCAAAATTGCGGAAATTTGTTGGAAAATTGCGGAAATTTGTTGGAAAATTGCAAAATTTTGTTGGCAATTGCGAACATTTATTCAAAATTGCGAACATTTGTTGCAAAATTCCGAAAATTTGTTGCAAAATTGCAAAATTTTGTTGGCAATTGCGAAAGTTTGTTGCAAAATTGCAATAAACTGAAGAGAAATTGCAATTTCTTAGAAAAACTGCAGAAAATGTGCAATTTCTTTGAAAAATTACAAAAAATGGGCAAAAATATTTTTAAAAAACTACCAAATCCTTTAAAAACCTTTTATAAAAACAACCAAAACTTCCAAATGCTTTCAAAACCCCACACAACAAACAAACAACTAAATTTCCCCCCAATTCTACCAAAACCCACACACATACCTCATCAAACCACTAAAACCAGACCGATACCTCACCAAGTAGCACATTTCCCAATAATCCCCACATAACTCATCCCCCCTCCTCCCCACCACCCCACCTCACACCCCCACCCTCTTCCCACCCCCACTTGACAACATTTACCCCACCCAACTCCAATTTCAATTTTTTTCCCAACAAATCTAAGGATTTCAAAGGATTTTCAAAGATTTTCAAGGATTTTCTTCACTAAATCCTTCAAAATCCTGAGAAATGTCAGATTAAAATTTTTTGATTTAAAAAAAAATTTTTTTGATTTTTTTTTGATTTTTTTGATTTTTGATTTTAGGCCTAAAAAGGCTTAAGTTGGCCTTGAGTTGATTTGATTGTGTGAATATAAATGGGGTAATAAGTTCAATCAACTTGGTTTGAGGTTTAGTTGCCTTTTAAAGAGGTTTTGAATAGAGATTTTGGTTTGATGGGGATTAATGGTTTGATGGGTGTGAGTTGAGGAATGTAATGGGGGGGGGGGGTAGGGGGTGAGTTTGATGGGTGGAAGATGTGGGTTTTGTGGGTTTTTTGAATGGATTTTGATGATTTTGAAATGTTTTTGCAGGTTTTGAATGAGTTTTTGCAAGTTTTTAGCAAGTTTTGTAGTTTTTAGCAAGTTTTTGTAGTTTTTTGTGGGTTTTTTGAATGGATTTTGATGATTTTGAAATGTTTTTGCAGGTTTTGAATGAGTTTTTGTAGTTTTTTTGTTGTTTTAAGTAGGTTTTTGTTGTTTTTGCAAGTTTTTAGCAAGTTTTTGTAGTTTTTTGGTTGTTTTCAACTGGTTTTTATTGTTTTTCTGGCAGATTTTTGTTTTTGATTATGTTTTTTGAGGTTTTTTGCAAGTAATTGCAATTTTTTTCTGTTTTTATAAGTTTTTAATAAATTCTTGCAATTTTTTTGAAGTTTTTTTTAATAAGCTTTTGCAATTTTTTGTAAGATTTTCACAAATTTTCTACTCTCTTTGCTAATTTTTGCATAAATCCTCAAAGTTTTTACTACTTTTAATCAAAAATTACAAAATTTATGCCAACTTTGCAAAATTCTACAAATTGTATCACACTTAAAGCAGACTTTTGCTAATATTTTTCAACTTTTGCGCGTTTTTTGCAATTTTTTCCAACTTTTTCCACATTTTTTCCAACTTACTGCTCATCTTGCACATCAACCTCATCTTTTTCCACATTTCCTGCAATAACTAACACAAATTTCCATAAATTTCACAAAAAATTCAAATCCTCAACACTTCCTGCATACTACAACCCAATTAACAACACACCCAAACTCTTCTACCTAATTAATAACAACTAATTCCTTAATTACACTTCCTGCCAATTGACAACCATCAACGGACGTTGATCTTTCAACAACTTAAACAAAAATAGAAACAACATTTCTACAAAATTAGCAAAAATAGAACTTAGAAGTAGTGCGAAGGCTATTCCGCTCTAATTTCTTTTAAAAAAATGGCGGATGTCCCATCATTCAATTTTTTTTAAATTTAAAAAAAAAAATTTTTTTTATTTTGGCCTTGTTGCTGTTTACGTGTTTGAGTTATAGGGTGATGACTAACGGTAATCGTAGACATTTTTTTTTTTTTTAGAAAAAAAATTAATTGTGCCTTGGAAGGTTTATTTCAATTTTTTAAGATTTAAAGAGAGAAATGGTGGATAAGAGTGAGTAAGTTAGTCAAGGCTAGGGATTGGGTTTTTTTTGGAAATTGGGTTCGTGAAGGGAATTAATTTTTGGTGTTTGAATTGAATTTGATTGGTTTTGAGTGAGTTAGGTGGAGATTTGTTGATTTAAGATGAAAATTGGTTGAATTTTGGTGATTTTATATTAAAAATCAGTGAATTTTGTTGATTTTATGTTAAAAATCAGTGAATTTTGTTGATTTCATATGAAAATCCATTGAAGTTTTGTTTAATTTCATTAAAAATCCTAAAATTTCGAACAATTTCACTTAAAAATCATTGAATTTGGCGATTTAAGGTGAAATTTCATTGAAATTTGTTGATTTTAAGTGTAAATCCACTGACTAAATTCGACTTATTAAAGATTTAATGATTTTAGACTTAAAATTCAGTGATTTAATGATTTTAGACTTAAAATTCAGTGAATTTCGACTTCTTAAACCTAGATTAATTAAACTACAACCAAACTCATCAAAAACTAAATCAATCTCATAACTTCAAACTTGACAAACTCACAAAAACCACAGAAAATCAATCATTTTTATTCAACAAAATTTTACAAATTTTATTTCAACAAACACCGCGCGCCATCTCGTAGCAAAACCCAAAACTCATTTTTAAAATCTTTTTTCTAGATACTGCGTCGAATTCGAAGTGATCAAATCCACCAAAGCCTGCCACAAAGGCGACGAAATGAACATTTTCAAATCCCTCGAACCCGGCCACAAAGTGTGCGTCCGCTGCGAATCGACGGCAATGCGCAAATACCTCGGATACCGCTGCAAAGGTCACGGAGTCGATCAGCATCTATCCCGCTTCGGCGCCATGAACAATCCCTCCTGCCACGGCCGCTGGATCCGCACAGCCACTAGCGACGAGGACTGCCCATGCGCAGTAGGCGCAAACTTCATTTTCGTTTAAAATCTAGACAAAACCGTTACTTTTGTTACTTTTTGTAGTTTTGCTAAATATTTACGTTCAATTTACGTTAAAATTACGTCAAAAGGAAACTCTAATCTTTATTTCTACTCGCGTTGGGAAAAGTTTCCTCATTTTTATGCAAATCTGCGGTTTTTTGCAGGTAAACTTTGAATATTTGCAGTATTTTACTGCCTTTGTAACAGTTTATCGTAGTTTTTTTAGTTTTATTGTATAAACTAACAATATTTTATCGAATTGGATTGTTTTGTAATGTTTACTGTATTTACCATTCCATTAATCCTTTTTATTTTCATTTTATTTCGATTTGTAAAGAAAAATGTCGATACAATAAAGTTTAATTTTATTATATGTTAAGTTGATTTTGTTTGGTAAATTTTCTCCGTTTTTCCTTCGCGTTTTGCGGCGATTCGGGCGCAGGTGAAGAGGTAGTCGCTGAGGCGGTTGAGGTAGATGATCGTGTTTTGGTCGATGGTTGTTTGGTTAGATAGGAACACTAATCTGCGTTCTGCTGCTCGGCATTTGGTGCGGGCGAGATGGAGAGAGGAACTTGTTTTGCCACCGGACTGTAAAAGATGAGTGAATTTAATGAAATTTGTTTGAATTTTGGGTTGATTTAGTGAAATTTTGGCGTTGTTTGTTAAATTTTGTGGTGATTCAATGAATTTGGAGCGAAATTTACGAAAATTCAATGACATTTGTGGAAATTTATTAAACTTTTGGTTAAATTTATAGAATTTGATGATAATTCAATGAAATTTGTGTGTAATTCGTAAAAAATCCATGAAATTTTAAACAAATGTGTGAAAAATTCATTGAAATTTTGATAAAATTCGATTCTTTTCTACGAAATTTGTGTGAAATTCATTGAAAATTTAATGAAATTTCGATGCAATTCGTGAAATTCTGTAATAACTCAATGAATTTCATCAATTCCATACAAATTCCAATGATAATTCAATGATCTAAAGCTTCATTTATGAAAATTCAACTAAAAGTGCCTTAAATTGTCAGAATCAAACAAAATTACATCAAAATTCATCAAAATTCCAATCAAACTTAACCCAATTTCAACAAAACTCAAGAAAACTCCACCCCAATCTCCCGACAACTCCTCATTTTCCACCAATACCGGCAATATAAAATTCCTCAACGGCGGCAACTCCTTCGTCATCTCATCAATCCACTCCTCCAACTTCAACGCGTGACTCGCATCAAACTTGACCCTTTCTACGCAAAAAAACTCAATTAAATCAAAAAACCAAACAAAACCAACTAAACCAAACCTAATTTCCTTTCACTAGCACCATCCACAGGCGTAGCTACACACGATCCGAGCTCTTGCAACCGACATTGAATATTTTCCAACTGATCAACGAACTTGTGATTCTTCTCAGCCGCAAATTCGCTCGCTAATCTTCACACAAACACACATTAAGACTTAACCGGTCGTGTTAATATATCTAGATACCCAATCGTGCATGATAGTTCGTCGGTAGAGCCTAATACCTCAAAAATTGGGTCGGATTTTGGTCTTCTTTCGCCCGTGTACAACATTGATGTGCCTTTGTCGCCTGTTTTTGTGTAAATTTTCGGCGCCATTTTTACCGCTGACTCGTGCCTAGAGAGAATTTAACGTGTTTTAACTCGTAAATGTTATTTTTATTAAAATATACCGTACAAATATCGAGATCCATTGAAAAACGTGATTTTTATAGCGTGAAACATACTTTGCGATGTTTGTTTACGATCGTTAATGGCCGCTCTTAGGACACGTGATACACAAAATTTAGTTATCAATTAATTAATAGTATTCATTATGTGGTAAGTTTAAATGAAATTAAGTTAAATAAGTTATTAAGGAATAAAAAAAAATTAATGTCAATTTTGTTTTGAAATTGGGAACTTATGACGTCATTTTCAAAATGGCGGCGTGCGTGGTTGCGAGAAATACAAAACACGTTTTTAAACGTTTTTCTGCAATTTCCTCTGTTTATTCGATAATATCAAGACGAAATATCACGGAAAATGAATCAAACTTCATACAAGAACCGATCGGGATCGATCGGATGATTCCGAAGACACCGGGTGAGTATTTTAATACAAATTTCACTCATTTCTGTATAAAAACTGATTTAATTCCCTTTTAATTTACAGATGAGGTACAGAAACTACTAGAACAGCCGATCGTACAACCGAAAAACCCGCACATTCTTCACGTAGCGCTTTTAGGCTTAACCAATAGCGGAAAATCGACTTTAACGAATCAATTGATGGAATGGAGAGTTTGTCCCGTGTCGGTGAAAGCGCACACGACGAGACACAAATGTCGAGCTATTTTCGTAGAAGGAAACAAACAAATCGTAAATTTTGAAATTTTTAAAAAATTGATCGAAATTAATTTTTTTTTCAATTTTTTTCAGGTATTTTTAGATACGCCTGGTGTGGTGAGTCCTGGAGAAAAGAACAAGTTTAACCTGGACGAGACGATGTTGACGGATCCGGAAAAGTCGGTTGAGGAAGCGGATTTAGGTTGAATGTTTGGGAAATGTGTTTTAGTTTGGTTTTTAATTTGTTTTTTGTTGTTTTTATAGTTATTGCGTTGGTTGATGCAGCTAATAAGTGGACGAGGGTGAAGGTAGATGCGAAGATTCTGCGGTTGTTGCATTTGCAGAAGCAAAAACAGTCGATTCTTGTGTTGAATAAGGTGTGTTGATGTGATTTTGAGGGAAAAAAGGTGAAAGTTGTGTTAGGGTTTGAGTTTTAGATGTGATTTGATGGGTTTTTTAGAAAAAATTGCAAATTTTTAAATGTACCTAATTGATTGTTTTTTGATGTTTATAATGAATTAACGGTGAAATTGTGATTGCAATGTTGAAATTTTTTTAAAAACGTTAAAATTACTATGAAAAAACGTTAAAATTATATTGGAAAATATTGTAAGCGTGAAAATTTCTTTGAAAACATTGAAAAAAATTGATAAACCAAAATATAACACTTTAAATTGTCTAAATTACATTAAAACACTGAAAACCATTGAAAAATGTTGAAATTTCATTGAAAAACATTGAAAAATGTTGAAGTTTTAACGAAAACATTGAAAAATGTTGAAACTTCACTGAAAAACATCGAAAACCTTTAAAATTTTACTGAAAAAACATCGAAAAACCATTGAAAACACTGATAAACACTGAAAAACTATTAATAACTTTACTTTATTATGTAAACACAGGTGGATCTTTTAAAAAAGAAGCAATTACTACTTGACGTCGTCTACACCCTAACGAAAGGCAGAGTTGGCGGGAAACCAATCGAAAGAAAACACACACAACTAAATGTCCGGCCACAACCAAAAACAGGAACGAGAATCATTCGCGAGACGATGCGCAAACTAAAAATGGGAACAAGTGACACAGAAGCTGAACCCAAAGAAGAAATTGAAGAAGAAATTACATCACCTGGAGGATGGCCGAATTTTGATCGCGTTTTTATGATTTCGGCGAAAAATAACGACGGAATCAACGAATTAAAAGTTAGATTCGATTTTTAGGTTTAGTGGAAATTGAAAAATGGGATTTCATCATAATTTTGGTCATTTTTAATGGAATTTTCATGAAATTTGTTATTTTTAATGGAATTTTTATGAAAGTAGTTCATTTTTAATGGAATTTTTATGAAATTTGTTCATTTTTAATGGAATTTGCATGAAATTTTGATATTTTTCACTAATTTGCAAGAAATTTGGTCAATTTATGAAAATTTATTAAATTTGATGAAAATTTGATGAATTATTGCCAAAATTGATGAAAATTTGATGAATTATTGCCAAAACTGATAAAATTTTCATGAAAATTAACCAAAATTGATGAAAATCTCATTAAAATTAACCAAACTCGATGAAAATTTCATTAAAATTAAACGAAATTGATGATAATGTCATGAAATTTAACCGAAATTGATAAAAATTAACCAAAATCAAATTATTTTTTCAGGATTACATTTTAAAATCGGCCAAACCAGGTCCTTGGGAACATCCAGCGTCACTAGTGACTGATCAAACGCCAACGGAAATCGTTTTAATGGCTGTTAAAGAGAAATTGTTGGATCATTTGCCACGGTCCATTCCATATGATGTTAAATTGGTTGGTAATTGATTTTGAGAGTCAATGTGTGGTAATTGATTGGAATTTTTTGCATTTTAGGATATTCAAATGTTTGAAGTGGATGAAAATGGGATATTGAGGATTATAATTGTTGTTAAATGTCCTTTGGAAGGAATGATGGCAAGAATTTTTAAATTGATGAAAATATAAAGAAAAATATCAAAATTTGATGAAAATTTTAAAAAAAACAACAGAATTTGGTTATATTTCATCACTTTTGATCAATTTGGTCAATTTTCATCTAATTCTCATTGTTATTTATCAAATTTTTATCAATTTCGGTCAATTTTGATTAGAATTTTATTTATCTTTGCCAATTTGATGAAATTTCGGATTGTTTTTACCAAATTCTTATCAATTTTGATTATTTTTCATCAATATTACTAACTTTTCATCAACTGTCAACAATTAAAAAAACAATTTTATCATTTCCACAGCAATACGTCATTGGTGGCAACGGCTGCACGATCGCTAAAATAGCCGAAGAAGCCAAACAAGAATTAATGAACACGTTTCGCTGTGAACTTTCATTGAAATTATTAGTGATTCATAATAAAAAGAAATAACTTATTTTGTATTTACTTTGTAAATATTTAGTTTTGTTAATAAAGTATGAAGTATATGAGTTTTTGCTTATAAAGTTCAGTTTTTGCTTATAAAAAAAAAAAAAAAAATTTGATTTAGAAGTGCGAATCCAACGAATAAAAATGTCAAATTTCTACAAAAGTATCCACAATAATCCAGTAATTATATTTGCTATCTTTTGAAAACTACTGACAAGCTGTGAATGTTAACAAACATTTAATAATTGAAAATGAGCAAAGAAACACCTCGGTTAGATTTGAACCTAGAACCAAAGGTTTCAGAGGTGAGTGCACTAACCACTGGTCCACTGGTGCTGGCTTTGGTTTAAAGGACTTTATCCAGAATAAATATGAAATGTTTTAGAGTTTGTGTTTAAAAGGTGAGGAGACGATGGTTGTTGAAGAATTATTTTATAAAAAGGTTTAATAAATATCAATATATTTATTTAATAATTGTCATTTTAGTGTCTTGCCAATAAAGTGCAGATATGACAAGAGAATTTTTTTCGTCACGAAGATTTGAAGAAGACTCCAGAAGGTTATTAGGTAGATAGGTAGGTATTTTGCTTAATGTCAGCCTAATTTCTGCTACGATGGCTAAATTCCAATGCCAGAGACCAAGTGCTCCTCCTAGAAATTTTACCACTCAGGGATCTTTAATGTAAGGGAAAATTTTCCGAGCACAGGACCAACATCTCCAATTCCCTCATAGACCTACATAACGGGTTATGTAGGTCTATGTTCCCCTCTAAAGGAATGCCACTTGATGTTCTTCAGCCCGAAAAATCACCAACCTCGGCCAGGTTTGAGCCTGGAACACTTAGGTCCAGAGGTACAATGTTAAATTGGTTAATAATTAGTTTTGAGGTCATAATATGAGGTAATTGATTGGAGTTTTTTGTTTTTTTAGGATATGCAATTGAATGGATGAAAATGGGTTATTGAGGATTGTGATTGTTGCGAAATGTCCGAGAGAATTCCTGAAATTGATTCAGGAAAAATTCAGGTAAAACTACAAAATTGATGTAGATTTCAAGAAAACGATCCAGGAGTCAACAAAATGAATAGCAAAGTTATTGTGTTTTTAATATAATCCTTTTCTCCGGTTTTTAAGTGGTTTATTTACCACTGTTTACTTTTAAATATATAATTTATTTGTTTTTTAACGTAAAGTATATACAGATTTTGTTTTTTTAAACATTCATTTTTAACATTTTAAATGCATTTTTTATGTTTTAATGTTATTTTTCATTTATTTTTTTACATATTAAGTTCTGCATTTTTCAAACTTTTTCATTCCTTTCTTGAACTACAGCGCCATTTCTTTTAATTGTCGAGAAACTAAGGCTCTTTAAAATAAATGGCGGAAAACTCACTCGGTTGCATCAGCTCGTCACGACACATTATTAGCAGTGACTTAACCTTCAAATTAACGGTAATTTTAGTTTTAGTCATCATCATTTTAGTTTTAGACATCATTGACTAATACATTCACATCATTGGTTTTAGTATTTTAGTATTTAAGTCTGATGACTATTGAGAACTTTATTAACTGTCAATATAAAGGATTTCCGAAAATCAAATGAGAAATTTTATTTATTTTCTCATTTTATTTCTCTCGTTTCAGAATATCGTGGAAAATAAATAATAAGAAATGGACCAACACAGCACAGCACCGTCTTCACTTTCGTTTGGCTCCCTTTAACTCCATGATTTAACCCACAAGGTCCCAACACTATGACATTTCAGGAATGATTCTGACATCATTATGACACCAGAATGCTACCTAGGTGTTACTGATCAGGATCCTCCTGATCAGTTTTACCTATCTCTCTATCTGATTCTGTTTTTATATTTATTATTTTCTCCCGAAGGAGAGGGCCGATCCTGGAGGTACTGCAATACCAGGCCAACCCGTGGTGGGGGTGGAGCAAGCTCCGAGCACCCTACCTGGTTCCAAAAATCAGTTTAATATTCTGGGCCCTCAATGAGGACCGTATCAGATATTAAGCTGATAAGAACAGATACTACACTTTGATCTTAGCCAAAAGGCCGAGAAGCGATAACAAAATTTTTCTCGAGCATTACTCGGCAGATTCCGAGACGCATTTTCTCACATTTGTACATCATTTTGATTTCATCCATGCTAAAATGAGATAGAGAAATATCACATGAACAGAAGTTGTATCAAGCGCTTCTAACCTTACCCTTAAGTTAAATAAACAACATTTTGTTAAATAGGATGGGGTTAAAGCAACATTTTGCACAAAATTGTATTTGCTCATCAAAACACATCAGAGAACAGACATTGCAAGTGATAAATATACTAAAGTAATGACGCTCTAATACCTGGAGTTGGACAGTTAAAAATACTTCTAGAGTGGATGAAACTACTAATGAAAATCTCTCCTCAAAATGGTTTGTTTCACATTACTAGTTGAAGTAACTATTTATAACTTAATCATTATACTAAAAATGGGCACTGGAAAATGACCAATGTTGGGTTCTACATCCAGATGGCATCATCGTGCAGGCATTTATCAATTGACCACTCCATGTAGTGGCAATTTATGGATATAATTTCTTTGTGCACATGTAGATGACAGCATCTGTATGAGTACAAAGTGTCTGAAGTATTGATGCTCAGTTCAAAATTTGATTGAAACTCTATACCGAATTAAATTTAATGAAAAGTTTACTTTTAAAAGTCGAAATTACAAATTAAGAAAAAGACAACTTTTTTGTGAAACGTTACGCAACGTAAAGTATTTGTAAAGCTGGGTTTTTACGCAGTGCATATTTCAGAATTTAGCAACAAAATATAATGAACTAAGGGAATAATATGGTACTAGAGGAAGGAGGGAAACTGGTGTTATTAGATGAGATTAGATTAAAATAAAGTGAATGAATTGTTGGAATTTGAGGTGATTGCATTGACAAGTTAGTTATAAGTTTTAATGAATCAAAAAATGGTTACATTTATAGATTTGAGATGTTGTTTTAGACTACATAAATACTTGTTATACCAATTGCAAAAGGTATTTTTGAACAATATCTAAATATTATGTGAGATATTTTGAAATATAGCTAAAGCAATTGAATTAATTGAGATATTCCAATAGAGTAAACAATGAAAGGCTGATTATCATACCCAAAATTGACCCTATATCACATAGCAACTTGAAAAAAGGAATTATTTGTATTTCTTTTATCACCTCTCGAACGTTACTCGGAATTCTATAAAATATAAAATGGTTGTTGATTTTGTTACTATGAAAAAAGGATGGGATGAATATTGTTTCCTCGCAAGGTATTGAACAAGAACAGTCTTTCTGTGGGTCAGTGGTAAATTGTGCTTGTAGATAAAGTTGTTCTGCTAATTTGGCTGCCTTTGCAGTCATGCAGAGAGGTTCTGTGCTTGTGTTCATAAAAGGTAATCTATAAAGAAGAAAATACTGAATTATTATCCTCGTAAGAAATATGTGTACTTACTTGCAATTGAATTTCTGTTGATTTACTTGTTTGTAACATTCTTCCTCACATTTTGATACTTCATCTTTTGTGTTGCAAAGTTTTTTCTGAGTGTTTAATCTTATAAGCTGTAAGAGAAACAATTATTGATTAATAGCTGTAATTTTCAACTTGGAAATATAATTTAGCAATTAACTGTTTGTCGAAAGAGATCAATTACAGCATAGAATTCACTTGGAACAGAAAATATGTTTTTTGCATGGAAAAAAGTATTTTCTTGTTGAATAAAATGCTAAAATAAAATTTTTATTTTTATTCTTAAATTTCAATTTACAAATATCTGATTTACTTTGACATCTGCAGTACAATACTCTGCTACGTGCTTGACATCTTTTTTATTAAAGACAATTACTAGATTTCTGTGCATCGAATAGTTTTCAATGCCTGTAAAATAAAGCAATTGTAAATTTTTCAACAAGAATGCAACTTGTGGATGACCCCTGTCTGTCATTGACCATTCTATAAGTTCCAAAACTAACCTAGTTCCTAATAGAAGGGGATTTGGTTCAATTACCATAAGGGAGATCAGGTGATAGAAAGAGTTCAAAGAACATGTTGTAAAAGAGAGAATTTATATGTTGATTATAATAGTGATTGAGACAACTTTTTTTACACACCTGGACTTCCTAACTTCCTAAGTGTTAATTCAACTCAAGAGTTAAATTAAGCAATAATATAGCTATGAATGTTACATTTAACCTATCAGAAACTGCCCTGCCTTGCTTCAAGCTGAATATGCTTGGCGGGTCGTACTAAAACATGGAGTACCTCCTACTCCATGGAGTACTCCAAACTGAACTAACCTAACAAAATGCACGTGACGTGTCACATGTCACACAATCACGCAATCACGAAAATTGCGTGATTACATGATTTAAAAGAATTTTTTTAGTGAAATTTGGCCAGCCAGCTGCCAGCAGCCGAGATCAGGGGTGGCTGGCGGCTTGTGGCTAAGCCGCCAGCTGCTGAAGGTGGTGGAGGCTCTCAGCCAGCCAGCCACCAATGTTTATTGCTCCCCCCCACCTCAGCCGCTGTTGATAAAAAGTCGACAGCTCCCCCCTCTAGTTTGGATGATGCTACCTTGGTCACGTGACAAGTCACATGACAAAGGTACAAAGGTCATCCTATTTTAGCAGCAGTACAAAGTTCAAACAACCCCAACATGAAATGTTGTGTTCAGTTTGTAGAAATACAAGCTCTGTATGTATAGGGAGGAATGAGAATTGTTTTCCAGCCCTTATTTATTCCTTATTCTATTGTCTAAAGGTTACTGCCAACCCTTACAGAAAAAATCTATACAGACTATATCTGGTGTTCCAGTTATCATCCTATATCTTGATATGATATAGGTTTATATCAAATTATGGCAGCTATATGGCCATACCTAATTGGATCTGGCCATAACTGATTGGTTCTGGCCATATCTGATTGGCTTTGGCCATATATGATTGGATTTGGCCATATCTAATTGGATCTGCTCATATCAAGTCAGAAATAGCTATACCTAATTATATATATCAAAACTGATATCATAATGTACATTACCCATAAGAAATCAAAGGTGACATTCTTGAATGAGAAGGGAACCATACAATTTATTGATTTGTTATTTTAAAAGGGACAGTTTTAAGACATCTGGCAGTACTTGGTATTCAAGCATATCTGGCCAGATATTCCTTAATTCTTATCTGGAGCAAAATCATTATCTGGCCAAATCCAATAAGATATATCTTAACTCATATCTGGAGGGATCAGATATTGTATAGACATATCTAATAGCAGATATACCTGGTATAAACCAGTTCTGGACTGCATATAACTTTTCCATAAGGAAAGTAGCAATTTTTATTATTTCAAAACAATACAAGTATACATACTTTTAGTTATTGTTGTACACATTCCGAAAATAGTTGAAACAGAACTTATATTGAAATTAGGTTCAACAATAGATTGTGCACTCTGTAAAATAAATAAGATTGTTATAACTACTTTTAATAACAATTAACTGTGTATCAGTGTTCTCAAATGATCTTTTTTGGAACTCTTGAATTTCATATATATGATAAAGAGGGCTTTATTTTAGGATTATGTACGCTTTGTTTTAATGTGTATGTTGGTTCATAAAGTTTTCACTTCATTTGACTAAGCTTTTCGACAACTCTCGTTGTCATCATCAGGTCTCGAATGCATATTT
>JAQIXT010000990.1:0-20565 GCA_034700445.1 Stenotaenia linearis | reverse complement strand
CAATTGACTGTGCTTTGGAGGTTGTAAGATCAAGTTCATACTCTTTGGCAGTAGATTTGAAATCATCTCCATTTTCTTAATATAAGATGTTAGAGTCAAATACTATTGCAAATCTTTCACTCATATCAGATTTGATAATGGGGTTAGAAATAAAATTTCACTACTATAAGCAAGAATGCTTAGGAAACTAGTTATTGTAGTTATCAATTCTTGCTATAAGCGAATAGATGATGAAGAAAGTGTTGAAGTTTAATACATTGTCTAATACATTGTTGAATAAATATTTCTGAAATTAGTATTGTATGCTGCATTTAACTCTTGACATAGCACGGGATGGGAAAAAAAATTAATTTCCTATAGCCTTAGAAAACTAAACGTGTGTAACATTATTTTTGCAAGGGGTGGGGGGAGGTGTTGGTACATCTTGACATCCATAGCAGCAATGACCCAAAAATAGTTCCATTAAAACAATTTTTAAATATTTTCATACATTTTTGAATCCCGAGCGAAGCCGGGATAATTAGCTAGTAATGTTATAAAATATATAATTAATTTAATTAGGCCTTTATACGAACTAAATTTTAAAATAAATTTTTTCCAAGAAAACACAGTAGAAATAGGCCAACATCATTTAAATGATATTTTTCTTGTGTTCATTTTTACTTTATCAATTTTTATCTATTTAAAAATAATTTAAATTATGTTTGCTTTATATTGAATTTCGATGCAATTTACATGTAAATTTAAGTGGATTGTTAAATTAACCATCAAATTTCAAAATATTAAAATATCATTCAAAACCGGATGTTTAAAAAAAAACAATCTGGATTTTCGAATACTTCTGATATTACTAATTAAACGGATATTTTGGATACTATTCGGATTAGAATCTCTTGTGAATTGACTTTTGGGGCATGATTCCATACTTCATCTTCACATTGGAAAGACTTTGTACTTTCTGTACTCTAGTACAACAAATTATGATTCAGTGTGGACCAATTTTAGATTCGAAAGATAAACTGAAACAAAATGATATCAACAACCAAACAATGATTAAAATAATCAACGATTTTTCAATGTCTGATTGGATCTTCGTAAGAGCCCTAAGATTAACTGATTTATGAACTCATTAGTCTTGTGTATTATTGAACAGTTCAAAGATTAATGTCTTTTACTAAAATGCTTAGTGATTATTAGTTGTTAGAAAATTGTTAATAGCTATGAAAAAAATAGCTATTGAATGTCAGCTGAAGAAGTTACTAGTTCATAGTAAAAAAAAAACTGTTAAATTGCTATTACATAATGGTTAGAGCTAGTGCGGTCTAAAGAGAGGTGACTGAAGAGTTATTACATTTTATCTGTTATAATTCAACCCAATACCAAGACAAAATTCAAAGTGAAAATGAATGTAATTAATAACTATTTAATCAAATTTTTTATGATTATTAACTAATAATAGATATTATATGTAATATTATATAAATGTTACAATGGTAGTAAATAACACGTATGAATAATAAAGTATCACTAAATGAATGGTGGCAGTGTAAATTGAATTTCTATCTGAGACATAATTATTTATCAGAAATTTAGATAAACAGTTGTGTTCAATGTCCTTCAAAACACTAAAAAAATTGCAATCAATTCCAGAAGCTTCTGAATTTTGTTAGAATTGCCAAATTCTTTTTAAGAAATTTATAAAACTGCCGATTTTTATAATGAGGGTTATGCTATTAAAACTTTAAAAAAAGGAAAAAAAGAAAGGGGGAAAAAAAAAAAAAAAACACTTATCACTGAACAAGTAATATTTTTTGCCTGAATAAATTTTTTATGTCAAAAATAAATTTGTCCAATATCAAAATTTTCTTTAACAAAAAAGCCAATTATTGTCAATCACTTTTAAACAAAACAACATTATCTTTAAATTTAAATTTTTAAGCAGTTGAATTATTTGCTGCAGTTATGGAGTTTGTGCTAAAATTTTTAAAATATCCACTATTAGTTCAATACAGTAATCAAAAAAGTGCATTTGTTGATTTAAATCTTTCATTAACCGAATGCTTACCTTATGTTTACCCGGTGTTAAATGACTAATTTTATCCTCTTCGGACCCTAAAGTGGAAACATTGTTCATAATAACACCACTGCATTCCTCACTCTTCACTTTGGAACTCGACGGTCGATTCAATTTAGTCCCATCGTCGTCGTCTTCGTCTTCACTTCTGTCGATGCTCAGCATCAATTCCTTAAACTAAGTGAAAACGATATCAGATTTTGGCCATATAACGTTCATCATTGAACTTACATCTAGATACTGTTGAATGAGATGCCGTCGATCCACTCGTTCCGCAGACGTCGTCGTGCTTTCTCGCAATGTATTTAAAGTAGCTTGCGGCGAGAAAGTGACGCTTACTTTTCTCGTTAAACTCTTTTCGTACACTTTAGCTGCTTCAGCAGGCGAATATTGATGAACTTTACTATCCGTGAAACAATACATTTCTTTCAGATGTTGCTTCAGCATCAGTAATAAGAGGCATCCTTGCGAAGCCGCAATGCAGTTCTCCAGCGCCGAAATATCTTCTGGTAACCGACCTATCGATGATTGAATTGAATTATATGTTCGAGAATTTCACTAGTTAAAAAACCGATTTGTAAATTAAAAATTAATTTAATCATTTTCCGATCATTTCTGAGAAAATAGAAATAAAATAAAAAGCAGATAAAAATAAAAGAAATTAAATGCCCTGTAAGTATTTGCGTTCATTGCAGTGTTAAGAGCTTTGTTTGGCTTTCCTCTTGGCTATGTTATAGTGACTAGCACTCGACAAAACCAGAATGGACAAAATTTTATTAGAAGTTCAGGAATTCCTTTCTCAAATTTATTTGCTTCCACGGATGAGAAAGGTGTACGCCCATTTTGCCAATAATTTGTCAGCTTAAGAAATTTTGACAGAATAGAAAATCCTGCTTCTCTGAAAATCATTATTTTGAGCTAACAAAAGTAAAAATGCATAAAACTGAATGAAGTTTGACGCAAACTGATTTCATTGAAATGTTAGGTTAACTTGGAAATCCAAAGCGGAGGGATTGAGAATAATCGGCGATTTGAACTTTTGGGCATTGTATTTCGTAGCAAACTCTTTGATTTGTATATTTTTTTATAAACATTGGTATACCAAACTCATTTGTTGTAGTAAGCAATGACATTTTGCGTCTTGCCGAAATTACTCATTACAAATAGGGTATGGATTTTTCGGATGGAGAAAAAAATTGAAAATTGGAGGGTGGAAATCGGGTGTTTGAAAGTTTTTCCAAATCCAAATATAAACTTTTATTTTTTTTAAAAAATCAGGTTGATAAAATTGATTGCGGAGCCAAAAAACTTCAATCAAAACCATTCAAAAATCATGCAACTTATTGAATGAGCTCTGATAAACCATTAAATACTAAAATTGACATAAAATTAGCCAATTGTCAATTAGCTATCCTAATTACAGTCGGACCCGCCAGTAGCGACCTCGGCTATAGCGTCAACCCGCTTATAGCGTCAACTTAAGCCCGGTCCCTTGATTGACGCTATAAGCGGGTCCAACTGTAATTTATATGTGAAAATCATGATCAAGAGCAAATCAAAAAATTCACTTTTTCCGGTTTTACCCGAATTTTTAAAAATCGTTTTGGGGGGTTAAATTCGGGTATTTTCGGGTAAAACCCAAAAAATCCGTACCCTAATTATAAATAGTGGGGTGATAAAAAAAATGATAGTGATAAGTTCCCATTAGATGAACCTTTAAAGATTTTAAATTTTTAAATTTGTAAGCTTTTTGGGGCAAAAACTTCATATTTGTTTTAAATATCTTAAATTTGAAAACTAGTAATTCCTTTGATAACATCATGTATGATAGGCAAAACAAATTAATTTTTAAAATAAAGTATCATTTGACTGACGTCATTAACTTACTTAGTAGCACCTCAATATCGTCGTCATCGTCGTCGTCTACTGCTATTTGAACCTTCTCTTCAGAATTACTTTCAACCGTTTGATGTGGAATTAAGCCCTAAAACAACACAATTAATTCATATTGTCAACAAATAATAAGTATTACTTTACACCATTAATATTAACAAAACCAAATAAATAAAAATAAATGGATAAATAAAAATCTATAAAACAACAAAGGTAAATTTTGTTGTTCACGACAAAATTTACCTCCTGCCATGCAGCTTGAACAAAATTCGGGGTTTTGTTTGGAGAAGATATCTGATGTAAAACAACAAAAAAATAACAAAAAATAAATAAATAAATAAAAATCAAAAACAAACAAAATAACAAATAAAATTTAAATTTAAAAAAATACCCGAGCAGCACATTTATATTGGTGCAATGTCTGGAGATATAATATATATGGTAGATTTTCCAGATTCATCTTATAAACCATGTTAAAAGCTGAAATATAGTGCAATACTTACTTACAGTGGATCTTTCTATACTATTCTCGAAGTTTAAAATAAATTTTTTTTTCTATAGCTCTTATATAACTGAGATATAGAATGTTTATGTCTCTAGAGCATAGTAGGTATATCAGCAAACCAAATTGATTTTAAAAAGAAAGTCCTCACTACATTTCTTCAATATAAAATATCCACATAGCTTTAAGTAGCAATTCTATATCCAACATTTTAAATCATTTTGTGCTGCCTGGGATCACCAATGGGGAGCGAAAAATTACCTCTTTAAACGTTTGTAACAAATTTGACCCTGATACAGATATAATGATATCAATGTGATGAATAACAAAAAGCGCTTCGTCTTGAGTTTGGTATGGAAAATAAGCCAAATTGTCAGCTACGTACAGCAATTCACTAAGCGGAGTTTTCTAAGAGAAAAAATATTAATTTAATTATACCGTTTACAAAAATCATATTTAATTTTTACCACTTGTTCATCAAACTGTTTGAGAAGAGACATAATAAAAGCTCGTCGGTGTTGCCGCGTTCCCCGAACCACAGTGTACAAGTAGCCATTCAGACTGGCAAATGAATCGCCAGGATTTGCCCCGTTCCGATATCCCCTTAAGAACTGGCAAGAATTCTGCTGAATTATCTTGTGCAATTTGTATGACATTTTTACACCAGCAACAGCTTTCATCTGGAATTAAACAATTTCGATAAGTTATATTTTAAAAAAAGAAATCATTTTTTTTTTTACCTGAATAAATCCCGGGTATTTCTTCTCTATCTCCTGCAGCTGTTGATCAGCCTTAGCTCTGACGTTGGGTTCGATATCAGTACTCATACAGATCAAATATGGCACAATCTGTAAAATAGTTGAAAAATTTGAAAAAATTGTTTGGAATAAAATGTATATTTAATGGTGTAACTAGGTTTTGGCCAACACATCGCAAACATGGGAGTCAATTTTTTGCAGGATATTGTAACTCGGGATGTTTTCTCTACTTTTTGTTAAAATTAAGCGATTTAATCTGAATTTTTGTAGTTTCCTCTTCAATTTTTGCATTTTCTGTAAAATATCTGCAGTTTTATCTGACATTTTATTTTGGTTTTTTTATTACTGAATTTCTACACTTGTCATTTTTGTCATTGTTGCTAAATTTTTAGAGTTTTTTTTTTACGAATGTCTATTAAATTTTTGCAAATGCCTCTGAAAGATTTTGCAAAATTTTCTTGAAATTTTTATGAATTTTCGCAGTTTTCTTAATTTTTCCATATCTTGTAAAACCCTGTTGAATTTTTATAAAATTTTTCTACAACTTTTCTATTATATTCCAAGTTCATCTTCAATTTGTCAAATTAATGCACATTTCACATATTATGCCATACTCCTAATTACACCACTGACTACTCTTAATTTACCTGAACTGGATGGACCAACCCCTGATTGAGAATCAACTGAATAACTTGCATAGCAACTGTCCGTACTTGAGTGTTCGAATGCATAAATGATTCAAGAATATGTTTCAAGTAAACTTGAATTATTGTGCTAGCCATGCCAGATGTTATATCACCCATTTCTTTAATGTCTTCTTTTTTACTAGCTTTTTGCCACTCCGAATCCTGTTTGATCATTCTAGTTTCCTCTTCTTGCAAATATGTTTGCAAATTTCTTAACACTTGACATTTCAGTTTGATGGAAGCATTTTCATTGATCAGTAATGCATTGTACAACTCCTTTAGTTCCATTTCCAGCATTAAATCGTAATGCCGAATACAGGTGAACCCTAAACCCGTTAGTGCCTTGTGCTGGACTTCTTCGTCCGCGTGTTTCATGAAATACATCATTACTTCGTACACTTTTTCCCTTATTAAATAGTGGCACTGCAAAGAAAAATAAAAAACGTTAAATAGTAAAATAATCACAAAAATAACATTTTTTCGTACATTTCCTACAACTTCCGAATCTAAATCAAAATGTTTGCATAAAAGGCCGACTGTGAAAAGCGATCTAGACAAAGTAGGGCGATGTTGAATTAGGATTGGATTATTCGGGTTGAGCTCGTACTCTTTTTTCAGTTTAATTAATACGGCTGTAAACAGAAATTAAGGAATTAAGAAACTATGTATTTCATAAGTAACAAATACAAATTACTGAAAAATTTTTGAAAACAGTCCTGAACTAGTTTAAAATTCCTCGTCACGTGGTTCACAACGGACCCTAAACAACTCACGCAGCTTTGAATTACCTAATAAAAACAAAATGTTTATTATTCGTCAAATCCCTATAAATATCGTGTTTAAACAATACCATCATGCCATGACGAAGTATTAATTTCGTCATGCTTTCTTCCAAGAGCGCAAGGAAAGTGTCACTTGGATGATCCATCAACGGAACAACTAATTCTAAGGTCCTCGCAACGTTATGAAGCACCAAATTATCGGCTTGAGTCTGGGGGGAAAACCATAATTCCTTCAATTCTCGAATCAAATTCCAAAAAAATATTTACATTGCATTTGAGGCTCAGATATGGCTGAAGTGTGGTTGCATGATTCACCAATAGAGATGGTTTAATTTTTGCAAATAAATATAATGTTGTTAAGCAAGAAACCAATCGTTGACTCGTAGCTTGTCCTTTGCCATCAACTTGAAAAAATAATTAAAAGAATTAAAATCGTTTTACAATATTAAAATTACATTCCATACTCATCGGTTTTTCTTCCAATTGCAATACGTTTTCTACTAAACAATCTACGATTTGTTGACAAGCTTTCAAAACCTGTTTTTGATGTGACGCATCTTCCTTGTCGTCCTTAGTTTTTAACAACTATTTCGTTAAAATCATAAATTAATTAAAAATTTAAACAATTTCACTTAAATTTATTTACGTTTTGAAGTAACTGTTCGAACCAATCCAAACCAGTATCTTTGCATGCCGTAACGACATCAGTTATATTCATAACCCTCCTTAATAGCACATTTGAATCTCTATCACGAGCAGGTGTGAACCACATATTTTGAAAAACTTCGTTCACTAATTTCTATAAAGAAAAAGAAATCAATCTAAATATTATTTATTCAAATATCGATATTACTTTGATTCCTTCTTCATCATTAACTCTCCTAATCATTTTAACACAAATCTCAGGTATTTTTTGAAATTCTGGTTGCTCGATACAAATGTCCTTCAATATTTTAATAACTCTTTTCCGTACACTAACTCCAGTGTCCTATTTAATAAAAATTAAAAATTAAGCAAAACTCTAAAAATCATATAAATAAGTAGAAATCTCACCAAAATTCTATGAATCAACATATCGTAATACTGATTCGTTAGTTCGGGTCTAATTAGAACGAATTTTCCAACTAAATCGACAGCCGCTTCCCTAACACTCGTCGAATGGTCAAGAAACCGTCCATGAACACCTTGTTGCATATCTTGCTGTATAGGAAAAATAAAAATAAATAAATAAATCGTCAAACATTGATCAAATAAATTGTCACCCGTGCTAAAATCCTAGGATCCGCTTCGACCACTAAAGTTAAGCATTTCATCGCCTTCGTCCGTACCGCAATAGCCGATTCATTAAGAACCCTTAAAATCTATTAATTTACATAAATTATAAATTATAAATTATTATAGTAATCATAAATAATAATTCAAAAGAAATTACTTGTGATAAATATATATCGAAACTCTGTGAAAACGGCCTCTTGGAGGCCAGAAGTCTCGAAATTAATTCAGCACTTTCATAATCTATTTTACTTTGGTGAGACCTAACATTCAAAATATTCAATTAAATTCAATATAACTAAAATTTTTAAATTAAACAATTCAAATGAACCTAAAATTAGACGAATTCACGCTTTTTTTGATTGTTGATCGCAAAAACTGTTTCTTCTTTTCAACCAAGTGCAACAACTCTTTGTCATTTTCTTCTTCCCCGAGACGACTCTTTTCTTCATTGTCGTCGTCTTCGCTATCCTCATCATCCTCTTCCTCGTCCTCGCTCACCTGATCTTTCTTCTTACGCTGATTTTTCTTCGATTTCCCCTTTTGTTTATCTTTACATTGCTTTTCCTTCGTTTTATTGTTTTTCTCCTTTTCCCTATCCTTGCTCACTTCTGCTGCCGCGTCACGAAACCACATGGCGATATAAAACTGTCGCGTAAACTAAAAATAAAATAAACAATTAGATAATTATACGGTTAATTAGATACTAATTCTTACATTCAATGCTGGATCACTTTGCATATTACTGAAAAGATAATCAAGCAATGCCTTTTGCAGAATTTGCGTTTTTTCATCTTCAGATAAAACTTTATCCTTCTATTTAAAACAAAAAACACATTTTAATAACAAAAATAATCAAAGGTAATAAATATTTAATTTTTAATTAATTACTTTAACGCCCTTTTTGCTTTTCGGGTCCAGTTCGTCGTCACAAATTAATTGCCGTATAATTTCATCGATCGTATCCAATTTTAACTGACTCGACACAGCATCTTTCCTCAACCGAGCCGCTACAACGCCGAGATAGTCCAACGACGCTACACGTAACGACATATCCATCGACTTATTGCTAAAATTTTGAACGAGCAATCTCCCGAGAAGACTTAAAAACAGTTCAGCTGCAGGCCATTCTGGTTTATTTACAGTACTCAGCAGATCCTGAACAAAATTCTCAAACATAGGCCGGTAGTCAAGTTCCTCATTCTTACTACTACATCTAAAATTAACAAATATAATAAAAATTATTCATAACTCTCACAAAAGATCGATTAACTAACTTTTTAAGGAAGACTGATAAGAAATTAATTGCCGTTCGCATTGCGGTTTCGTATGACGTCACAATAATCACATCCTTATCCATTCTCTCATTGTCCTCTTTCGTGGATTTCTTTTCTAGCGTCACATTCTCCTCCATTTTCGGAAGCTGCACCACGCACTGTATTAATTGTAGTATAAGTGCGGTCACCATTTGAATTTGTTCCTCGGAATTCAATCGGTAATTCCTCAAACTTCGCTTTGATGTCGGCAAACGTGCCAACGATGCAAGAATGTCTTCTAGAATCAGTTGCCTGTGTTTATCGTATTTCGCAAACACCTTTTGAATTAAAAAAAAAAATTAAAAACGATTTTGAATGTTTATTAAAACAACTTACAGTCGTTACAAGTCGCAAGGCACTCAATTGCAACTCGCTCACATTTTCAACGAAAAATGGACTGACGCCCAAAGTCGATACTTGTAATACGACGGTATCCGTCATGATTTGAATATCGAGAAGCTCGGCTAAAAGACCAACTAATTCGTGCAATTTATTATACAGCTGTATCAGCGATTTGTGTTTAACTTCACGCGCTTTTGCACGTTTTTGTTTTATATTTCCTACGAAACCATCTGAAAATAAACGAATAAATAAATTCGATAAAAATTTATGATTGCTATATTAACCTTTGCTTTTTGAATCTATCCTGTAAACCGGATCGAATACAGGATAAATAGTGTTTTGTAAATTATATTTCACGAAAGTGACGACTCTCTCGATGACTTCTTCTAAATAAACTTGTTTAGGCATATTGATCGACGTTAGTACATAAAGTGCGGTTAATGACGCATCAACACTGCGCATGACGCGTTCCATCGTCAATTCTAACCACAATCGGCCTTCTTCTTCGTCGTGTTCGTCCTAAAAAATTCAAGAAATTTAATTCACTATTTCATGAAATTTAATTAAAACTTACGGGATTCTGAATTGGTATAATTTTCGCTCCATCACGGACATTTCTTTCAAGTATCGTTAACAATCGAACTAATCTTTCCGATGGTATTTGCTGCATTGCGCCCAATTTCTTTAATTTTGCTGCTTCAGTACACAAATCCGTCAACTGATACCTAGGAATCAGAGCTTCAGCCGGGATATCCGCATCCTCGTCTGTTTTTTTCATCAAAATAATAAAAAATAAATAAATAAAATGGAAAATTCATTTTAAAAAATCACCTTGCTCTGCATTCAAATCCAGATCTTCAGCACAGTCGAAAATCATATCCATCGTATTCGTCAGTCGCTTAAATGTGCTCGTTTCCATCAATTCTTCTGGTGTAAGTTTCTCTTCATTTTTTTTGACTTTACGCTCTTGCCGTACTTTCTTCTTGTGCATCATTGCAAACGACGTAACTAAACATATCATTTCAACTCTTAAAATTTTTATTTCTCACGTAATATTATTAAATGAAAATACCTTTTTCTTTTTCCGACGAATCACTAGCACTTCCCACTTCTTTGTCACTCAGTGCGGGAGATTCTGTGTAATTAGTATGCGTTGATCCTCTTTTACGTCTCTTCACTCTTTCTGTCAACGCTGTCCCGAATTCCACTTCCTCAGGATTTTGCGAGAAATAGTCGCAACCAGATGACCGTCGTCTTTTAAGTGCTTTCAGTTTATCACTCACTTAAAAAATAAATAAATAAATAAATTCCAAATAATGAATTTTGAAAATTTTTAAAAATTATTCGTCCAACCTTTTGCTTTCGTCCTGTCTCTTTTCTTTTTCTTATCACCAACATCCCCATCGGAGTCATCGGAAACTTCATTCGCGCTTCGGGGACTGCGACGAGTTCCGTCACTCGACCGTCGTCTTTTGTGAGATTCCGATTCTTTGGTGTTGTGATTACACGAGCCTAAAAATCACAATTTTAATAAATCAATATATCTTATTTATCGCGACAAAACTTTATTTCCGATATTTTTTTAGCAGATAATATCGTCTGTACGATATTTCCTAATATTTCGATTTCGTATATAATTTTGAAAATATCTAGATTTAAGCAAGTTTGTTTCATTGGATTTTCATAATCAAAAATTCACAGGATTTTTATTATTTTATATTCACAGAAATTTTTTATTGGCGGAAAAATACCGTATTTTCAGTAATGTCGCTAACCCTAATTAAATATTGAATTTAATTTCACCTGCTTTCGGAGGAGATTTGAGCGTAAATTCCCTCACGCTTTTCTGTGCCAATGCCCGTTCCTTTTCGAGCAAAAAATAAAAAATAAAAAATACTCGACGTTATTCAGTTTTAATTGGCACTTCGAAAATTTACCTTTACCTGGTCGGTGAGTTTATTCAAAATCACCACGGGTTCTCCAACGGAGGGCCGTTTTTTCGAGCCAGCCTGTTGCAGGGAAACCGATTCGTGCGTCGGTACACATTGTTGGGATTGTTGTGATTGTTGTGGTGCCGTGGGAGGTGA
Source organism: Stenotaenia linearis (assembly GCA_034700445.1). Taxonomy (NCBI): domain Eukaryota; kingdom Metazoa; phylum Arthropoda; class Chilopoda; order Geophilomorpha; family Geophilidae; genus Stenotaenia; species Stenotaenia linearis. The sequence goes on along the minus strand of JAQIXT010000990.1, from coordinate 8,853 downwards.
AACTGGTTTCAGTTCTTCTACCGATTCCGGCAATTTCCCTTCGGCTGCCGTACATTTCGGGGTGGCCGGAGTGGACGGTGGCACCGATGCTTGTGCAGGTGACCGTGCCTGTATTTTTGATTTTGATTGATGCGGCACTGGCAGCGGCAAAACTTCGGCCGTAACTTGATTGGCTGTGTTGCTACCATTAATTTGCATAGCCCGTAATTTGCCAGAGTCAGCAGCTAATAAATAAATTAATTTACATTTATTAGATATCAATAAATAATAATTTTTTTAAAATTAATTACGTGGGCTAGTTTGGGTTTGAAAGCGCACAGGACTTCCTTGAGGTGTATATCGTGACGGACTTAGATGAGGTGAATATGGAGATAAATGAGGTGACGGGTACGGTGAAAATTGCGTGTGATTGATGTTCGAATGAAATTGTGGTGGCGGCTGCGGTTGCGACGGTTGCTGACATGACGACGTTGTCACTATCCCTCCTTGCGGACAAGTTGCTAAAGAAATTAATTAAAATTACAAACAAAATATCATAAAAAATAAACTGTTTTTACCGGGCAGTTGAAAACCTTTAAAAGTTTGAGGGTTCCTTTGTAGAACGGTGAGTAAAAGCTCGGGCATTTCACCTTCGATGACATCGCTTCCCGCAAAGTTATCTTTTAATTCTCTTAAAAAATAAAATATAAAAATGGAAAAACATGAAAATTTATAAATAATTCACGAATTATACAAAATTTGTAAAATAAATTTACATGTGTTCTGACGTTGTTTGGCTCAAGGCGTGAATTAATTGAGTTGCTAAAGCGACATCTTTTGTATTTAGAAGTCGGTGAGCCTCTTCGGCAACACGCGGATGAAACAAAAGACTTCTGTTGTTTAAAGTAGCAGGCAGTGGTGATGGCAAAGGTAATTCAGGAAGCACTTGGAAATGTAAAAAACCAATTAAAATATAATTATAATTAATTTGGTTGATATTTTGTACTTACGGTCAGTTAGACTTGCAATTCCAGCTAAAGTTGTAATTGGTACACTCGGAATCTCCCCATTCATGATGGGAGATTGATTAGTTGTCCAACATTCAATAGCCCTGTACCGAATTACATAAAATAAAGAAATTATTTTCGAATTTCAAATGCACAGCACAATAAACATCATCTTATTTACCAAACCAAAATTACTTTTAAATAAAAATGAATCAATTTAGGCCTATTTTAGCACGCTCAACCACCAAGTTTAAATCATTTAAAATATAAAAAAATACACTGAGGAGTAAAAATCATGTAAATCAATTGCAGAACTGAACAATTTCCCCTTTACAACTACATTTATTATGGTATAAACCACAATTTTCTACCTGCGAAGTATAAAATGGTCAATGACATTAGACAAACTCTTACTACCCTCTAGCGAGTAAACAGTTAAACACGGGTTTAAGCCTAATCGCACATTACAACTACTTCACAAATTAACTACAACTGTTACTGTCGTTAATTTTTCCGATTTTACCTTGACCCACACGCAGTTACTCGTCGTACACATATTTCGCAGTCCTTTAAACACCGGCAATGACCTATTCACAATAAACTGTTTGGCTGAGATCTCTCGTAAAATTTCAAACATTTGCAAACAAACGCACGTTTTGTCGGGAAACTTGCATTTAATCGTTGCAGTTTTCGTTCGTATTATCACTGAACACTACGTAGCAGAAACTGAGATATTCTCACGTTTCGATTTTCTTTAATCTCGTGAAAAACTCACAATTAAAAACATCGACTCGATCTGTCTGCCATATTCATTGATTGCGAGTGCAACATCACCGATTCACTTACCCTTCAATTCAAGGCTAAATCGGACTGAAAAACCGGTGAATTTGGCCAGTCTTTCATCCCTGTACAAATGTCAAACGAAGCTTTATCCGTGGTTATCGAAAAGGGTCGAAAAATCATGTTGCACAGACCATAATCTTCGCATCCATCATGAAAATAACAATGAAACGCGCCAAAAATTTAGTCCCATCACTCGCTCCCATGTAGGGCTGCGCGCGTGTACTCAGAATCGATTTTCGAGTGTTTATCGACTCATTTTCAACGCTTTCTTTCGACACGAATTTTTATTGAATAAAAGAAACGTTTATTTTCTATTTTTAATTGTTGTTACATGCGGATCACTGTGGATCACCGATTGAAAAGATGTGACCGGCGGTGATTGAGTACTTCAAATAGTACACCGTCGCTGCAAGTAGTTCGTTTTAACATTTTTCCGTCGCCGCAGTCGCCAGCAATCTGAGCATGCGCACCGAAAGCAAATCGCTTGTAATATGTTTGCCGATGATTTTCTTGTTAAATACGACATTGCGATTTAGATTTTATATTGGGCTATAAAGCTAGAAACAACTTTAATAATTTTATTTATTTTATTCCTCCGCATGATCAGTTGCGAAATGCAATTCGCTCGGCAGTTCGTCTGTGAAGCCCGGTGAAGCCTAAAACTGCGACCGGACATATCTAATAACATCATGCCATTTGTGATATAACAACACCAATGTGGAATTTGTATGATGAAATATGCGATCGGTTGCAAAGTTAGATATAAGTTAGTTTTATCACGGTTTTATCGCTGATAAAAACAGCTCGCACTGCCACATCGCGTTCAGTTGGTGACCACACATTCGAAAGTAAACATGTCGCGCCGCGTATATGTAATTGGCGTCGGAATGACCAAGGTAATTGAATACGATTACAATTAACCAATTTTATCAATATTTTAATTGGAAATTGCTGATTTTTTTTTTACAGTTTGAAAAACCAGGTCGAAGAGAAAATTTTGATTATCCCGATATGTGTAAAGAAGCTGGTATTTTAATTTATCATAATTTAAAAAATTAAATTGAATTAAAATTGAATTTTTAATTTTTAAGTTGGGAAAGCACTTTCGGACGCTAAAGTTTCATTTAATGAAATTCAACAGGCTTGCGTTGGTTACGTTTATGGTAAGATTATAATGAAAAAATCGATATCAATCAATCTATTTATTACAAAATATACTTTTTTGATGCAGGCGATTCTACATGTGGGCAAAGAGCGCTTTATCCTGTAGGGATGACTGGAATTCCTATTGTTAACGTATGAATCTCAATTAAAGATCAAGATTTAAAGATATTAATGATTGAATTTGTAGGTGAATAACAACTGCTCGACAGGATCTTCCGCGTTGTTACTTGCAAAACAGTTAATATCCGGCGGTTAGTGACAAATGAAGAATTTGAAGAATTATACCTTATTGAATTGTAGTATCTTTATTTAGGTATTCACAAATGCGTTTTGGCTTTGGGATTTGAAAAAATGGAAAGGGGTTCTTTAACATCTAAGGTATTAATTACAGTTAACAAATCAATAAATGCATTTAAATTGATAAATTTTGTTAAGTATGATGACAGAACTAATCCTATGGATAAACATGCTGAAGTGTTAAGTGAAACTTATGGCTTGGAAGCTGCTCCTTTCGCTGCGCAAATGTTTGGAGCAGCTGGACGGGAGCACATGGAAAAATATGGTAATTAATTGATGATGAAATTAAAATTTTCGATTTTGTAAACTGATTTTAGATTAATAGGAACGAAGCCAGAACATTTTGCTAAAGTTGCTTTGAAGAATCACAAACATTCGATTAATAATCCGTATGAAATTTGAATTTTTATAAAGTGGAAAAAATTAACTTTTTTTTAATTTTTAGATATTCGCAATTCCAAGATGAATATAGTTTAGATCAAATTATGAACAGTCCTGAGGTTTATAAGCCGCTCACAAAATTGCAATGCTGGTAGTGGTGATTTCTTGTGGGGTTGAATCTCGTTTATTGCAAACTCGCTTATAAAGAATTTAGCATTTGATAAATTTTTTTAATGATGTGATTAAGTTACCATCTCTTCAATGTTACAATAATGTTGATGTTTTACGAACTTAACCATTAGTCAATATTGCCTGAAGTCGCATTTCTCTTCTTTTAAGATCAATTTTTTCACCAAATTGTTTATTATGATTTACTGTTTCAATACTTTATATTAGAAATGAACCAGTAAAAATTAAGTTCTGAAAGCTATAACCATGAGATAAAAATTTCATTTTGCAAAACATTCTAAGGTGTTATAAACCATATTAGAATTCATTGTTGCAAGTTATAAAATAAGATAACAAGAGTTTTATAGTTTAAATTTAAATCATATATTATTTTTGACTCGTATTGTCCTATAAACGAAGTTTCTATTGAATTCAATATAGCAAACAAGTTCCCTTCATCGGATATTAGAGTTCTCATTACCTGGAAGAAAATTTGGTGGGCACTTATAACGAGATTAAACCTATAGTATCAGAAAAAATTATATGAAATCAGAATTAAAACTGCAGTCTTTACATTGCTTTATATTGCAGTCCGACATCTGACGGAGCGGCAGCAGCTATTCTAGCAAACGAAGAATTTGTTATTAGAAACAATTTAAAATCGCAAGCAGTCGAGATACTCGGAATGGAAATGGCAACTGATTTGCCAAGTACTTTTCATGAGAAAAGCTGCATGAAAATGGTTGGATATGATATGACAAAACTGGCTGCTGACAATCTCTTTAAAAATACTGGTAGCAATGCTGTTTTTCTTATTTTTATTGATACATTTGCTATTCAATTGTAACTTTCATTCGAAGGTTATAAACCAAGTGACGTTCAAGTGGTAGAACTTCACGATTGTTTTTCTGCCAATGAGTTAATAACGTACGAAGCATTAGGTTTGTGTCCACCTGGTAAAGCGGGCGAATTTATTGACTCGGGGAATAATACATACGGTGGAAAGTATGTTGTAAATCCAAGTGGAGGACTAATATCGAAAGGTCATCCATTGGGAGCTACCGGTGAGTCAATGACAATTTTTTTTTAATGATCAATTGAAATCTGTACAACCAGAAGTAAATAATATATTTACTTCTGGTACAAATAACAGGATTGTTTAATATGTGCGAACAAAACTCAAAAAGAGGTGCTCTGATTTTCTTGATATTAAATTTTTGGAAGATGAGTGAAATATCATTTTAAAATTTTTAACATAAAACTATTATTCAGTTTTACTTATTTTATTATCACTTTTAATGGAAACAGTAGTATTAAATTTATTTAGATAGCATTTTTCCAGTGTAAAGTAACTTTTATGTTTCTGAATAACATTGGTTTACAAAAGTGCATAGTATGTAATGGAAATGAATCACGATGTTCAAATGGTTTGACAAACGTTCATGAGCAAGCCAGTGGTGAACGGAGTTTGTAACCTTGATAGGTGCCATTGGAGCTTTAGTTTGCTTGGGATTGTGGGAATGACCTAATTTGAACCTGTCATGTGATGGTCATATCTTGTTTACTTCTAAAATCAGATAATTTTAATAGTTTATGAAATTTGTACCATAAATTTGTAAGTCATTTTATTTTTATTAAAAAAATTAATAAACTTGTGCTATAAAATATAAATTTAAATAATAAAAGGAAACGAACATGAAAAAAGAATATTTTTTTCGATGTTGTTACTTCCTGTTGATATTTTAGCTGAAACGTTTTGTTCTCGCATCTGTTATCAATTGTTATTGTTATATTTTCCTCCCTCGTGAAAAGTTATTTATCTCGAGTTGATTAATCATATTAAAGGTTTGGCTCAGTGCGCTGAATTGTGTTGGCAACTACGCAAGCAAGCTGGTAAACGACAAGTTCCTGGAGTGACATTAGCTCTGCAACACAACATTGGACTCGGTGGTGCTGCCGTCGTTGCTTTATACAAAATGGGTTTTCCTGAAGGAGAAAGGTAAGAAAAAATTAAAGCTGAGATTAAATGTGATAGATAATTATCTGACTTGCAGGTGAAACAAGTCAAGAAGTTTAAATTTTATAAAGTGTTATAATTTTTGTAAATTTTTGTCAATTTTCTTTTTTTATAGAATTTCTCTTAATCCAACTGCTGCTATTGCTGCTTCCCCGGAGGGATTTGAATCAACTGCTGTGTTTGAGCAAATTAAACATGGCTTGGATTTGGTTTGTTTACTTTTTTTTGTCTTGTTAGTGAATATGAAATGAATAATCAAAAAAAAATACCTGCCGTATTATTTAATGAAACCAAGATCAAGTCTATAGTCAATTATGCCTGATTTAGTGATGCATCAATTCACATTATCGTTGAGACAATAATTATACCAATTAATCGGCCAATCTATAATTTAAAGGAATAGTGCAGGATAAATCTAAAATTTTTTATATTAAACTAAATTCAGAAAGCAAATTATTCCACATTAGTTTTAAAATTTTAGTGTGTTTTAGTACTTTAGTTAAGAAGAACACTACATCAGTGACAATCAGCCTGATGATAGCTGAAAATTAGCTATCACTTTTGTATAAATTATAGACAAATAAGCGGTGAGAATATATTACTTTTACAAAGATTTTTCTACTGTAAATTTAATATACTGATCACTCCTTCTGAAAATCAAATAAATGATTTCGGCTGATTAATCAAAATTCGGCCAATACTGATACAAATCAGATTAATTAGTTCATCTCTATTTAGATGCCCATTATGTTGTAATTCTTATTATGTTGAATATTTTTTTAGGATGGAGACACTTGGGTAAAAAAAATGGGAGGAGTGTATCTATTTAAAGTAACTGGTGGACCTAATGGAGAAGAAGCTCATTGGCTAGTAGATGTCAAAAATGGAAAGGGCTCAGTAGAATATAATGGCAAAGGTAAGCCCAAATAAACATTTGAGGAAATTTATTAAAAATAATTTTTTATTCTCAGCAAAGAGTGATTGTACTATCTCAATGGCTGACAAAGATTTTCTCGATCTCATGTTTAACAAATTGGACCCACAACGGGTAATTTATTTAGCTTGTCAGCTTTATCTTGTTAATATTGATTCTTTTTATCATGTTCGATTTAGGCATTTTTCCAAGGTAAATTAAAAATTGCTGGTAATATGGGACTGGCATTAAAATTGCAACAATTTACTAAAGCTTTACCAAAAGCTAAAATGTGATGATGCTGACATATTTTCATGTGCCTTATTTGATACTAATTATGATGTGGGAAATGCTATTTGAATATTATGTTGATTAATTTTGTTTGTGGGTACTTTGTAATGGCTACATAATGCAAATAAAATTTAGGTTTTCACCGTTATTTTGTCTGTTCTTCAGAGAACCAAAATTATTACGATATTTATAGTGTATATAGCTCTGTTTTAGGGATTTCGATACCATTTTATTTGTGTAGGAGTGGATGAAATTTCCCCTATAGGACAGAAATGGTACTGGATCGCTTTGTTAAGCTTGAATGTTTTATGATTTTATTAAACTATCGGAAATCATTGAGTAATTAACATTTTACAAATATCCATTGAAAATGAAATTTCTAAATGTAAATCAAAATTTTATTATTATGTTATTATGTAAAAAGTATAAGAATTGGGAATTTATAAGGCTGGAGAATCTTTAAAATAAGCAAAAATGTAACAAAATCCTGATTTTGTGTAAGTTCATTTGAAAGAATTCGATTGTTAGATAAGTTGCTTTAATTTTTTTTTTAAATCTCTGAAATTTTTGTAAAATGTTTGCTATGTTCTTAATTATAATTTTTTATGGTTTTCATCACAGATTAACAAATATATACAGATATCAGATATGACACCATAAGGCAAAAGTGGAAACTCTTAGCTGTTATGTTATGTCATCAAAACTCAACAAAACAGTGCTGTCAGTTAGGGAATCATTGGGTTACGACACTTCAATTGTGGACTTATGTCTCAATTTTTGTAAAATTAATTTTTTATTAGAACCGTAAATCATGGAGGAAAGAAATGTTTCATTCCTCCATGGAACAAATCAAAATAAATCAATATAAAGTCAATGTAAATCTACAGTAAATCAAGAGTAAATCAGTGTGAATCAATAGTAAATCAAGTATAAATTTATCACGTTCCGTATTGCGTAGAGCGGACACAAAAAAATTCAGAAAGTCGCAGATCCCGATTCGCTATTGTGCGCAAGGCCAGACACAGGCGGCCACATGTGTGACTGTTGGAATGGCTAGTGCGCGTCGTCTGCGCTCGTCGCCATAGCGACCAACCGTAGTAACGGTTAGAAACCAATTTAATTCCCCATAATTCAGTGTTTGTTTATTTATTGGATCCCAATAAATATTTCTACTAATTTGGATATGTAGAATCCGAATATGACATCCAAATTATGATCTAAGTGCAACTTTATTCGTAATTGAGTGTTTAATGTAGTTAACCCTAACGAGACGTGGTCCAGAGTTGGACCAACGGTCAGCAGAGGACTCTGCTTCAGGGATTTAATCCCTTTAGTACGAACTTTAGCACAACTCTGACTCACAAGTTGACAGTGTTACAATACGTTTTTTCAGAGACTGCCAAGCTATGATTGAATCACCCAACAGAGTTAAGAAACCAGCAAAAGACTTTGCATCTTCTGCTGGTGTATTCCAGGAAGCATCCGCACATGCTTTCAAATATGCATTACTGCATCTTGTATAGATTAAACTTAAATTGCTTGTTCCCTTTAAAATGCGCTTCGCAGCAGTCCAGTGGCACTCATATGGATTATTAAGCCACTGAGAAAGACACGACACGGCATAGGCAATGTCGGGTCTCGTTGCTTGTACCAAATAGGTATATCAAACCACTTATCAACTTATGATAAGGCTTATCGACTAACTTCTCTCCTCAAGGATATTTTGGGTCATCAAGATTATGTGATGTATCCATAGGCGAGTACACAATGTTCGCATCAGACATGCCAAATCG
>JAQIXT010000989.1:0-20629 GCA_034700445.1 Stenotaenia linearis | reverse complement strand
TCCCATAGAAAATTTTACTTACGCAAATATTTAAGCAAGAATACAACAATGAGTTTACTTAAGATTTTGCGTACGAATTCTTAAGTTTTGACTTATGCAAAAACTTAGGCTAGTTTTTGTGAATACCACCCCAGATTTCTAGTGGTTTTTCAACTCGCAACACTGTTTAAAGAAGGTTTTTTGGGGGGAGAAATAAAAAAAGTGGGGCTAGGTTTTTCGTGGGGCAAAGAAAGAAGAAATCGAAAAGAAAGAAATTTCATGTTCTAGAACGCCATACTCATCTCATTTGCTCCGCATACCAGTGACGAAATACCACTTCAACTATTACACAGACGTTGCGATTTGTCAACCAAACGATTCGTCCGACATGTCATGAAACGGTTGCGCATTCTCAATAACTTACATCACACAAGCTAGAAAATTATTCCCGAAATTAGACCTAATCCCAACTCCCCATTTACATTTTCCTAAAATAAATTCTCTAATACAGCAAATAAATTTCTCGATTTGTTGATCACTACCTTTATGCGGTCCAGTAGCTGGTTAGAGTGCCTTATTACAAGCGATAAATTCTAAGAAAGCAAAGACCGACATCCAACGAATTCCACGGCACAGATTGTAAAAATGACATCATTCTGAGCAAACTAGGTTTATTGTTATGATGTCATAGATAACAAAGATAAAATTCCCTTTAAAAAAGTCGAGAAAAATAAAAATCGGTTAAATAAATTTTTAAACCCGCAATTCGATTAGAACCCATAAATAAAGCATGAAATAACTTCATTAAGTCATTACTCACTGCATTCGCACGAAAACAAAATTCTTTTTCCGAGCATCACGTGCGTCGTTGGCCTACTTAAATTTTATCAACGTTTGTGCCGTAATTATTAAGCAATTATACAATAACAACAAAATTAAAACCCACGACACATGTAACAATTTACCCACGTTCATTTTTGGCGAAATAATTCACCATCTGGATAACGACTCCACGAATTCGCATGGCTGGAGAAAAAACGTTCCGCCATTTGCAAAAGGAACAATATGTTTGCAGTAAGCAGCGAACGACTCCTCTGGGTCCTGCAGATAGAGCCAGTCTAACTTATTGTCAACTATTCGCTTCTCGCGTCCAAAAACTGCGGAAATTAATGAATTTAATGCGTTCAGTTAATGAAACAAGTAGTTATAACTGCAGTTAAAAAGCGATAATGAAAAGTATCGAGATTTAAATGTGTCTTAAGTGCAACCGGTTGATTAAGTAAATAGACCGGAAAGCGGTCCCTAAAGACTTATCAACTTGTTTCAAGCGTTAAAAAAAGCTAGTTAAAATGAATTTACAAGACGTGCACAGGCAGATTATCAACTAAGGAGGGTCCTTCTTTCCCATGCGCCGAGTTAATCTGTTTAGCTTGACCTCATTTTATCTCAACCTCGACATGCTTGCTCTTGCTCGCGTGCTCTCAAAATCCCCTTTAAAGGAAAAATATCTTCAAATATTATCCCAAAGACGTCCCCATCCCTTCCTCCACTTCTTCCTCTTGTCTTTTCACTGACAAACACGACAAACTCGACAAATCAAGTGTAGCGTGCGATGCAAAAATCTGCTCGGCGTTTTTTCTCTTCTCTTTGATTTTCTTTCTTTCCTGCCATTTGCCAACGTCGACTCAAAACACTCAAAAGCAAACGGCGACAAACCCTTTTTTCTCTTCATCCATTACCACGTCACGTAAAAAATTAAGTCACGGGAAAAAGTTATGGTGAGGTTATGCGACGTTATAAATAATAAAGCTTTGCTTAACCACCATTTTGTCATTTGTTTAATGCAAAGTTCATCTGGTTTCACCAGTGATTTATCTTTCGACAAAAGAAGACCGACCGTTCCAAGACTTAATTTAAAGATTAATGATGTCGTTGCAGACACTGACTTTTTCAACGCGGTCACTTTTTTTTTTTTTTTTTTTTTAAATTATCACTTCCCTCATAATTAGCTATTGTTTATTAACTTTTGTTTTGCGAATCTTTTTAATCACCTGATAAATAATGATTAATCGCATCCAGTAATTAGGAATCCGGTCGTATTATTTACATGTCAATTAAACATTGTTTTCATTGCGACTTGTGCAAATAAATCCTCAAATAAAAGGAAAGCTCGGCTATAATCGCACCAAATTGATCTAATTATTGTGTCATCTAATAATTAAGTAATCGATCTTTGCTCAACAATGACACCACACAATGTCGTCATTTAGGAATGAAATAAAAACATTAATACGTCACGTGACCTCGTAAAAATCCACAATGACATATTTTCGTTCTTTAATTCGGTCATCTAAAAATTTTAATTAAAAAAAAAAAAAATTATCGGTTCGGGTTCGAATCGTAAATGATGATTTTAATCGTGTTTTACGGACGTTTAGCGCTTAAACATAATCCGTGCTGGAAAAACGAGTAAAATGGTTCTTACGTAATACGTTGTGCTTTGGCTTTGCCTCCCCCGTCTCCATCCACTGATGGATGTAAGGATCGTGTTGAGACCTATCTTTCTACGTGTGAATTAGTAACAAGGTCGTGTATATCTTTACGGGATTGAAAGAGGGTCAATTCTCAAAGGACAGGCAGCAACGCAATTTGTTGTCCATCATACGACACTGGTAACCCATGGAAACCGACCTCGTTACTGCGAAATCCACTCGACCCAACCTGAAAACAGCTGATCGCTAACTACGCACGATTCTTTTCTTCCCCTAATATTTCGCGTTAAACGTCACGAGATTACGGGCTCAAGTTTGAATGGCAGTTTTTCTTTGCACGAAAATAATAAAAAATTCAAATTTTTTAAAAGTTGTATTAAACAGTGCGGCGTACGTAAGATATTAAATTACACTTTCATGTAGTTTTAAGCTCATTTTTTATGCATTCCAAATAAATGTATTAACGTAATGGGATAATACCGTGCATTATCCGCAATCGAGCGACCAGATGGGACCACGGAATCCGCGGGAAAGCCTGGGGGAAGCTCGAATTTTTTTTTTATTTAAGGACCGACGATGCCCTGACTGACCTGCAATGCAAATGTTGCGGGCAAATGTTGTTGACAGAGGGTTGAAAACTAAGGCACGGAGCGGTAAAAAACGAGCCGGAGCGGTTGGAATGATAGAACGCAAAAGATGACTACAGCTCTAAAGGGTGTCCAGCAGCAGCTGGTTGGGAAATCGGCTTCCGTCGCGCCACAGCCACACGCTGCACACTCCCCAGGTACTGGAACGAGGCACGGCAGACGATCGCGATCACGAATGGGTTCCAATGAAGGCCGAGACAGTGTTTTGCACGCGTTATTTGACGGTTAGTGTAAAGAGTGGGCTACTTTCGTGCTGTAAATCCGTGTTGAGAGAAAAATGTTGTCATTACCTTAGCGTGGCACTCAGAATGGGCTTCCGATGTCGCGTTCAGAACATGGCGGTATCGACGGTTGGCTGCGTGTGAGGGAAAGAACATCGAGCGACATCACGCGGCAGTTGGCACCGCATTCACGGCCAACAGACCTGCGAATCAATTAGCACTCGTGTAGAATAGGGAGAAATATGTATTTTTTTAAATTAATTAATTACGTTGTGTATTTAATTTTTTGATTTAGAAATGAAAAACTTGTTTTTCTTTTTTTCCGATTTTTTTAAAAATTTTTATGTTGCTTAGAAGTTACCGCATTAAAGAAATTAAAGTAAAAATGTTAACAAAACGTAAACAGATGTTAATTGCAAAGATAATGAAAAATAATGATGCATTAAATGTAATAATTTTTTTTAACGGATTTATTTTATTTCCAATTACACTCAATGAGTAAAGAAAAAAAATTAAAAAGAAATTAAAAAAGAAAAAAAAGCAAAGAGTTCGATACATAAGGCGAGACGGAAAAAAAATTTCTCTTACGCATGCGCTGGACCAATCGTTCATCCCCCTCCACGTGCTCAACTCCTGGCACCAGGAAGGAGTTTTTTAGTTTCCGTCGACCTCGTGTATTTTGAACTTGATGATTCAGCCACACAAATCCAGAAAAGGGCGATAAGAGACTCGTTGGAGAGGCCCTTCGAACATGACGTCATCCGTTCGATTTCCTATTAGCATAACCCCCTCAACTCCACAACTTCATTTTACCATATCATAAATTAATTCATCCAAAAAAAGATAAGCACTCACCTCTTATTCCTTTCCTCTTGCGTTTTCAAACAGAAAAATGATTTTTGTTTGCTTTAAACTGATTCAACAGATTTTTTTAAAAACATTATGCAAATCAAAATTAATTAAAGAGAAAGGAAACAATTTCATTCTTTCAATAAAGTTAATAAAATCATAATTAAACTTGACCTTTTTGTTATGTGAATATTACATTAAAAGCTATTATTACTTTTTTATTATTACAAAGCTAATTTACTCGAAACACGAAGGATATTTTAAAAATAAAAGAGAAAGAAAAAATTTCAAGGAGGAAATGTAACACTAAATAAATGCAATACATCAATTTCCAAATCACTTTAGGCTTTGCGATGCGTTGAAAGAAAGTGCAAATCTGTGTACATTTTAATCAGCTGAAAAATCCGAAATGAGATGGTATTCCTCCAAGGTCTAATCGTCTTAGATTAAATGAGATTACCACTGCTTCTGCAAAATAAAAAAAAGGAAAAAAGCGACAATGTTTTATTAACGTTTATTACATACTCCAGTCTAATTCAGAAGAATGATTTTTTTGTCAAGAATGAATACGCGCAGTTCGTTTGTTACTTAAGATTTGATTGCCTACCGGTATTAGAATTTAAAATAGCTGCTTCTTAATTCGTGACTTTATTTTATTCACCGAGCCCCAGTTAAACTGTATGTTTTATTCACACCACAACCAATTTGCTTTTACTCGTTGCGAAGACAATTAAACCATTGTAGCATGTGTTCATTGATCCTATGAACTAGACGACCATAAGGCTGATGTGGAAAGGTAACAGTCACAGTCTCTGATGAGATTTTTTTTTTCTTTTTCATTTCTTTTACCGTAGATGGAAGAAAAGCGACGCCAGCAGTCACTTTTCACTTGCCACAGTCATATCTCAAGTGGAATTCGGTTCAAATGCTCCATCGTATTCCAGACTGGTCTTCAGCCCTCCCGACGGGGTCGTCCCCAACTTGAACGGTTTGATGTAAGGAAAAGACTATAACGAACTCGTATACCTTGTTCTGATTTCTTACTTTGCGGCTATTCAACCGACTATAGAGTACGTTACTTTCTTAGATCTGACGACAACTCGTCAAATGGTATTCTAAATTGGTTTTGATTTTTTTGATTAATTTTTTTGTTACGTAATAGGCAGGAAAAGTTTTAAACGACATTTATAATCGTTTTCTTCAATTGCTAAATTTGCATATTTATTTAAATGAGTAAAATTAATTTTTTTAATATCTTTATTTAGTTTCATTAATTCATAGAAAGATATTTATTAATATGTTAATTGATGTATTATGAATAATAATCGCAGTAAGTAGATGGGTTGATTAACTTTTCAGTTGTTTGCTTGTTTACATGCTAATTTCATATTTAAAGGAAAGTGCAGCTGGGAGAAAAACAACTTTACTTAAAAGGAGAGTAGTTGGAATTAAAGTTTCAAGAGGATATACGCTGAGTTTTCCCTCGAGTTTTCATTGCCAAATGACCTTGACAAAGTTGGACCACCCAACACAGCGAGCTCCAACTCAAATTAACCATTCAACTATTATCATCCAAGTGTCGTTTAGATGATACTCGATGACATTTCAGGTCAAAATGTAATCAATTTACGTTCAAGTGGATCTCTCGCATTAACGACAATTACACGCGCACGTATAATTTACGCATGGCAGACCAATGCTTGACGTCAGACGCATTCAGCACCCAGGTTTCGCAATTGATCTGCTTTTGCGCACGTTCGAGCCTCTGGGACCACAGAAATGGGCGGGCCCAGTTCACCTCGGATGACGTCATTCACGGCCCACTTACAGCATTTATAATATTATTGACACGTGCCGACCTCGTTGTAATCACACCGTGGCCCTTATCTCACTGGATTCACTCGTAATAACGAGGTGAGAACTTTAAGAGAAGTAGATTTTTAGCCATTGGGTCATTTTCTTCGGCACAAATTGTGAGTGCGTGCCACTCAGAGTGTGCCCTCAAGTGTCCCTTTCTTCTCCAATCATTCTCTAATCGATGTTCTCTTCCGTGGAAACGGGGTCAATTGGCGGTCGGCTTTCTTGCAGTGCCTCAACGCACACTCCTCAAGTTAAAAGAAAGGACAAATAACGGCTCAAAAGAGTAATCGGCGTCAAGTTTTTAAAGTCCGAAATTGAAACTGATGTGCTCGTAAATGTCTCTATAAACTGTGTAACCCAACAGTTTTATCACTAAATTCAAATTTAAAACAGAAAATTTTTTTCATTTTCCTCTCAACTCAGACGTCGTCGAATCGAAGCGCGTTGCTCGAGTGTAAATTTACAAATAACTTTTTTTCGGTGGTTTGTTTTGTATGTGTAGCGAACCAATTCGAACACTCCTTATTCCCTTGTTTCTATGGTTACACTTGAATAGAAATCTCTATAAACGACGGCTTTTTTCTTTCCCTCCTCGTGGAACTCTAAATAAGCGCGATACAAAAAATGCGATGCTGACTTACTTATGTATGAATCAAGTCATTTCATCGATTTAAGATGGTGTTTTACGTGAGAGCAATTTTAAACATAAAATTCGCAGACGGGGGGTAATAAAACCGCCCTTCTTCGCAGTGGAGTAAAATGTAACCGCCAAACAAAGTACTGTAACCATTAATTAAAATATAATGTTGATAAGTTATGTACGTCTTTCAGTACTATTTTCAACAAACAGTAATAATTCCAACAACTGGTTAAGTGGTAAAACCACAGCAAACAGATGGACCGTAATGATATCATTATGTGTAACGTGCCC
This sequence comes from Stenotaenia linearis, assembly GCA_034700445.1. Taxonomy (NCBI): domain Eukaryota; kingdom Metazoa; phylum Arthropoda; class Chilopoda; order Geophilomorpha; family Geophilidae; genus Stenotaenia; species Stenotaenia linearis. The sequence goes on along the minus strand of JAQIXT010000989.1, from coordinate 13,650 downwards.
ATAAAACCATGCAATTTAATATTCTGCGGTGTTGTGATGGTAGTGTTAATGTCACTTTTTTTTAACCCCTTTTGCCTTCAAGCTGTCACTTTATACAATTTTAACTCTACCTTCATAGTTTTTCTTAATTTTATCGTCGAGAACACTAACAACTTTAATATGTGATAAATAAATCAAGATAAAAGTAAACTCAACTTTTTTTTTCTGTGAGGCGAAGAAAAAAATTGTTTAATAAATACAACAAAAATTACAAGTAATTTTCATTTTGGTTTTTGTATTTTTTTTCTATTTTTTTGTATTGCACAAACAAAGGGATTTTCACATTTTTTTTTGGTATAATAATACTTAACATAAAAATTACATAGAAAAATATCTTACAAACTGAGCTCATGGTATCGTTTTACCACACAAGATATAGCTGCCAGGTCGTGGTCTGTCTGTTAAAAGATTTGTGCCTCACAAATGTATGCGTGAAGACAAAAGGAGAAGGTGCGTGAAAAGGGAAGGTTTTATGGCACCGTAGAATTGCACACACTAAACGCAAGCTTTTGATGCGTCAATTAAGAATCTGCACGAAAACAACTCACGTGGTTGTCTGGGCAAATGAGAAGATACACACACCTCTTTCATTTAATTGAAAAACAAGTCAAACTCCTAGGAAAAAATCATCATCAATCTTCTATTCGATTTAACATTATTGTCCGCATTTCTTCTAAGAATAAAAATGGAATTATACCGCTAAAACTTATTCTGGGAAGTGATTAATTTATAGTAGAAAATTTATAAAATAAGTAGATTTTATTTATAAATCTTAATTTGTTAAATATTTAGCTATAGAATTCTTTTCTTACAACAAAACAAATATTTCAATTATAATTATTAATTTTTATCAAGCTTTTATTAAGCTCATGCAAACGCAACTTTGATAACCGACAGCCACGACCAATGACAAATTATTAAAAAAATTCAAAATTAAATAAAATTTATTTTCTCGAGAATTAATTAAAATAAAAACCTAATATAAACTTTTAAGACATGACGTGACCATCATCGAACTAGTTTTCATCATTTTTCGTGTCAATGAAAAAAGGAAAACTCATATCTACGTGTTCAAAACCATCTTCTTCAGCCATTTTGTTTTTCTCTTATATATTTTCTTCATACATTTATTACTCATATTTACAAAACACTAGCCAAGAAATTTGGTTTAAAGATCTACAACTTTGGTATTTTCATGACTGCAAGAAAAAAATGTTTTATCTTTCTGTAAAGTAAAAATTCCACTCTTTTGTTTTACAGTATTAAATTAAATATAAAATTAGGTAAAATTTGATATTATCGAAAAAAATTAAAGAAAAAAAAATTGTATACAACACAATTAAGTAATGAATAAACTCAAAATAAAACAAAACTTTTGAAAATTTCGAGATTATCAGCACATTAAAAAGAATAAATTTAAACATTTTGTAATCACAGGTTTGAAATGAAAGCCAAAAATAAATAAATAAATAAATATATAATTAATTAAAAAATAATAATTCCATTTAACAGATAAAGGGCATTTACTTCACTACTTTATAAAGATTAAGAATTTTTTCCCACTTTCAAACTTAACATTTTTCCTACTCATACTTGTTGGATTTAATTAAGTCTAAGTTGTGTTTAAGAAGGCGCGCACATTTTTGTTAGCAAGACCGAGAAAAATGTACTTGCCTCATTTAATAATTTTTGGGTGAACTATAACTATATTGAAGCAGTCTTTTAAAACTGTCCTCTTAGTTTTCTTTTTTTTCTTGAAAGAGTATACGAAGTGAAGAAAAAACTGTTGAGTACTTAGAGCAAAAAATACTTAAAAAATCAACAACAACAACAAAATCAGTTGCACAGAACCTCTTCAAGTTGCTAAAATGCAGCTTATTCATTGTCATCATCTTCAGCATTATCTTAATATTCTATCTTAATTTCACCCTAGTGAGCAGCACAATTAGCAACAACACAAGGCGAATTTACACTTCTGTATTCATCTTTCTTGCATTCACATTATTCAAATCTTCGTTTCTATTAATTGTTATTATTTGATGCATCACATCAAAAAAAGCTTGTGCAAATGTTTCTTTAGACATTCAAGAAGAATCTGCACGAGGACTAACTGCTCGAAGATCAGCGAGTTTGTATCGACGTCGCCTGGAAGGAAAATAGAAGTAATCAGTGCAAAATGAATTAATTTTTTTTTTTTACATTGTTTCCTAGTAGTTTAAAATTGACATTTTACCAAAGCATTCCATAGTTAGTAAAATATGATAAGCCAATTGTAGATGATTATTTTGGTTCAATTTTTTGGGAAATACTGCTGTTATAATTTAAAATTTAAAAAAAAAAATTTAAAAATAAAATAGATTTTAAAAAAAAAATTTTTTTTCAGGACATTGATTTTTATGTCCTGAAAAATTTAAAGTAAATCAGGAATAATTTAGATTAGAATCCTATCAAATTTACCATTTATCTTTAAGAAAAAATATTATTCTAAAATATTCATCTGTTACTTGCTTATCATCTTGTACAACTATTTCATTCAGAGAAAGGGATTTTCAAAGAAACTTTAAACTTTTCTGAAAAGTGAGAGGGAATAAAATTGATTCTATTAAATTGTTAGAGGAATTTTAGAAAGAATTTGAAAATAAACAATTTAACTCATGAGACATTAAACATTAAAAAAAAGCGCTTTTAAGTTTAAATATTTAATACAAAACGTTAGGAAAATAAAAAAATTCTAACCAATCACACACCAAATAAAAATTAAAATAGAAAAATGAAGAAATAAGAAAGAGTAAAAGAATAGTTACACTTAAAAGGTAGTTTTCTAATTCCTTTAATACCTAGCAGAAACACATCCATAGCTAGGTGGATCTCCAACTGGTGGTTTAGGTATGTGATTACAACCGGGCGATGACGATCCGTGCTCTCCGGCGCGATTCGAAGTCTCTTCTCTCGCCAACCCAGAATTCGCTATGTGAACGTTGTGTCCGCTCGACGACTCAGTTGTCTCTCTCGTTTCCGAACTGCCCGACTCTTCGGGCCCCGGTGTTTTCCTTCTGATCCTCGTGCGACTGCGCTGCTCGACCGGACTCTGTCCTTGAGATCGACGACGTCGGAGCCGCAGCTTTGACTCGGAGTCGTCCGACACGTATTTCTCGGTGCCCTGACGTCGTCTTCTCACTCCAGAACTCGACATGGACGATCCATCCTCGATGCTCTGACTTCTCTGCAGCTCCACCGGCGTCCCTCTATCGCGTTCCAGCGTTTGCTGCTGTTGCTGTTCCTCCTCCGCAAACACCGGAGTGGTCACGCTTCGTCGCAAAGGCGACCCGAAACCTCCGTTATTGACCGGTTCGCCCGTGAAGCGGACTTTTTCCAACTTCGACACCAGCCGACCAACCTGAGAGCCCATCGGCAAGGCACACTGATCTTGTTTGCTGCCACTCGTGGACGTTTCGGGCCGGTCAGTGCTGTTGCTCCTCTCGTTCCCCTCGTCGCTCCCGGTCCGTGGCGACGACGCAGCATCTTCGTCTCTGATTTCGGCCAACCGAGTCTTCTCGGGAGATGCATTATTATTATTTTTATTAATACCAACTTTGATGTGTGAGTTTTTATTCGAACTATTGACTAGAATTTCGTTGTGTTGATCGTTGACTGCCACCGCTTTTCCTTCGTTCGGAACACCACTTCCAGACGAAACTGTCCTTTTCATCACCGTCGCTTCGCTCACGGTGCTGGGCGATATCTCGACGGTCTCCTGAACCGGTTGAGATTGTAGACACACCTCGACGACGGTCACAGGCAAATTGTTCAAATCACTTTGCTGATTCCGAGATTCGTCTTTCCTGGGACTCGGGCTCCTTCCTTTCCCGAGTTTAGAGCCAAAACACAACTCGCTCTTATTCACTTTCGCCGAGCCCTTATTCCCGCACTCGACCTCCTCCGACTTCTGTAATCGACCTTTAGCTTGCGGTATCTTGGTCGAGATGGTTCTAGAATGATCCGAGACCCCTTCCTCAGTTTTCCTTAGCGCAGAACTCACAGGAACGGGTATTTTGCTTCCTCTCCTGCTGTGATCGCCGTCGGCTTCGTCTGGTTTTTCGTGAAATTTCCCAATCTTGAATTGCGGGATGCGCGACACCAACTTCAGGCTGTGTTGGCTGCAATCTATCGTGCTGTCATCGCTGCGGCCCGTACCTCGGGGACTAGAGCAGAATTGACTTCCCACACTTTCGTCGCTCTTGCACATCGTGGGTGCGATTCCTTCGAACCCACTGGATCCGATGATTATTTCTGACTTCGGTCTTCTCTCTCTCCTCTCCCCTCTTTCGTTGAGTGGCGGGGTACCGCACGGAGTTGTATTCGAGCTGGGAGGCTGCCAGTTTCGACCAGTAGTTGCTTTAATAAACGCGGCTTTTAAATCCGAGATTTTTATCACAGACATTTTTTGTTCGTCGCTCTCACCGTTCTCTTTCTTTCCCCCGGGTACCGGGTCTTCCTTGGGGGGAGTTTTGTACTCCTCTTTCGACGCATCGTCATCCTTTTCTATGTCTTTCTCTGCTTCGCGCGTGTCCTGTCTCGCTAGTTGACCGTGTGCCGGTCTTCCTTGGATCATCTCGACAGGCGCGTCGAAATATACAGACACTTCATCGGCATGAAGAGGACTCGAAGGAGCCAACGCTTGTGGTTTGTTGCTTTTCGCCATGGGAAAACTGAGCACTCTTGGGAAAATTCCCGGGAGAACCTGAGCTGATTTCGGTTCCACCAGTCCCTGGTCGTGATACCAAGGGTAAACCACTTTGTTCAAGTGTGGATGGCTTTTCTTGCTCTCCGTCGGTTGAGCTGCTTGATTGAGAGGCACAGATTCACCGCTCTCCTTGTCGCTGCCGTTGACACCGGCTTCTTGAGAAGTTTCTTGAAGACCCGCGTCGGGGCCCAAAACGCCAACGTGGATTTCCAACTTGGCCTCGACGGGAACGTTGTCTTGCTGAGATTCCGGTTCGCCACCGAATAGTTTGAGAAGCTCTGGCAGCGACCTGCTTCTTTCACCCCGAACACAATTGGCAGTTATTTTTCTATTCGTTTCCGATTTGGTTTTCTTGTCTTGCTTGACCACGATGTTCCTCGACTTATCTATCGCGTAAACGACGCCTTCGCACGACGCTTGCTGGAGAAGTGGTGGCCTTAGATGGCTTCGAATGTGGTTAGACAAACACGGTTCGCTGAGATATCGCGGGAGTTCCATCAATCGCTCCTGGCCAACGGAATATATGTTCAAATAATCCAAGGACATTGTTTTAATCGCTCGTTTTAAATTCTCCACACAATTGTCCGCCTGTTCGATTCCTCCGCTTTCTTTCCCTTCCTCCGCGATTTTCGTTAACTCCCGTTTTGCGTCTTTCACCTCCTTCCGCAGCTCAACCGCTTTGTGTCCAGATACTAGAGTGGGCGAAGTGGAAGTAACGTGCACTTCTCGCTCGTCGGTGACTGACAAATGATGGCCGCATTCGCTGGGCGACGGGATGTGACACGAATGCCGACTGAAGCCTCGATGTTCCGGCGACTGTAGCTGTGCGTTCTCCATCTCGTGGTCCGTTTCCTCGCTGTCGTCGAATTGCGACTTCCACTGCGAGGCTAGCGTCAGTCCGCCGCCTCCCTTGGTCACCTGCTGCAACGCAGACACGTTATCGTCCTCTGCCATTGCGCACTGCGTAAAGGACAAATCTTTGTGATAACGGGCCCGATTGGATGGATGAAATCGACGATGTCGATGCTCCTTCTTATCCCGGCCATCCTTATCACCCTTGTCGATCGGAGGCGTTCCGACGGGCGTGCTTTTACTTCCCTCGCCGCCGTAACCCGGTTTCGCCCCTTCGTACGAGTAATAACTGCCCTCCTCCGTCATTTCACGTACTCTGGGGCTCGGCAGTTCCAAGTTAGCATCTCCGTTGTGGTCTGCATCAGCCGCACTTCCGACTCTTACTTTCCCGAACGGCTTGAGAGAGATCTGAATGCTTTCGCGACCCGTGTTTAGACTGTGCCCCTGATTATCGTTCGCGGCCGATATATTAGTCGGCACTACGTTGTCTTCTTCGTCGTCGTCCTTCTGCTCCTCCACGTCTTTCTCAACTGCGTGTTCAATTTTGGCCTTTTTCGTGCATTTATCTTGATTATTGAAAGGAAAAGTTTCGCATTTTTCGTTCGATGCACTGTAGCGAATCACATTAGCATTTCTATTGTCCACGTCGACTATTTGCTCCTTCGACCCGTCGTCCGGACGCCATCGCTCGGCCATTCTGTGTCTCTGTCGCTGTCTCCTTCGCACCTCGTTGTCGAACTCCCGCAACCGCGCATCCTTTTTGCAGTCGATCCCATTGATGGCGTCCGGCTCAAAATTTTCTTGATTATCCTGATAACTGCCCATAATATTGTCGTCAAACATGTTATCCGTGATGTGTGTTCCAGGAACCAAGAGCCTAATTCGAAATAAAAATAAAAATTAATCAATCGTTCTCCTAATCATAAATTTCTTTTATTTCCTATACCCAGGTTGACCAGTCGTGGGTCTGGTCATGATAGCGGGCGAGGTGGTAGTGGTCGTGGCTACAGAATTGTCCGTGTATGTTTTTTCCCAATCGAACGGGTCGGTCTCTTTCACTCCCCGCCGTTTCATGCATCGTTCGAAGAGACCCGACAACATCTGGTAGTCAGGTTTGTCCATGTACTTCAATTGCGATACATGGTCCAAAAATTGACGAAAATCCGAAGGAAGATGCTTCAGAAGCATGCGATGATCATATTTCTCTTTCGTCATGCCAACCTGAAAATAACAAAACAACAAAATGAATTAAAATTCAGAATTTAAAAAAACAACTTACCTGTTCTTTATCCTTGATTTTCCGCCATGGTAGTTGACCATTAACAAACTCGACTAACATATAAAATAATGACCAGAGGTCGTCATGCCTCCCCATTTCCTATTTTAAAGAAAAACAACAAAAAAATCAATAAAAATAAATCACACTTTTTAGACATAATTTAATTTGATTTTTAACGACAAGGATGTAAAAACAAGTTCCACGTAATTACATTTTGTCTTTATTTTTAAATTTATCATTAAACTAATCGCTTTCATCACTTTATAACGCACAGACACAACATGTTGAAAGAATTGAAGATGAATAATCAAATTGAATCACTAATGTGAGTAAATTAAAAAAATAAATAAGAGTTTGCAACAAGATTAATGGCTTCGTGATAAGTTAATTCTTAACAGATGCCTCCCAGCAATTTAAAAATAAAAGATAAAAAACATGACAGAAGAAAAAAAATCTTCCAGGTTAAATAAGTCACACTTTGTCGAATTTATAGCAGAATCCGGCCAATAACCTTGTTCAAGCGTTCTTTATATAGCGAGAATAATTCAAAAGACACGTGAACATGTTTTGGTACGTCACATAATAATATATTAAACGCCAAATTTAATCTCAGTCTTTTCTTCCTGTGATTATGGAGAGGAGAGGGTGCAAGGGTGCATTTGTATCCCCAGAGAACGTCTAAATTTTCATTAAAATTAAAGAATTTCTTTTTGTAAGGTAAAAAAATCATTTACCTCTTAACGCAAGACTGAACTTAAATACAAAAATAAAGAAATTTAATTAAAAAAATTAGAATGTTTGCACCCCTCAAAATTAATTTTTGTGTATGCCATTTGTGATTATATGTTACAAATAAAAATTAATTTTTTTGTATTTTCGATTCAAATACTAACTTTATTTTTATGAGCATTGATGGAAGCGTAGCGAACAGTTCCTCTGAACCCAGCAGCAGGTCGTGGTGTTCTAACTTCTCCATTAGCATTCGTATATTGACGCGCTAATCCAAAATCAAGCATGTAAACCTTTCTACAATTATGAGGTAATCGTCCAATGGAAAAATTAGACTTTAAAAAAAATTGAAATAAAATGAATCATTTTATGCGTAAATATTTTTTATTTTATTTTCTCACTGGTTTAACATCCCGATGCAGGAATCCTACTTCGTGGATACTTTCGATAGCTTTGAGTATTTGATGGCCAAGTCTAAGTGTAGTGCTTAGTGAGAAAGCACCACGTGGCTGACTACGTCTCAATTCGGCTAAATTTTTTCCTTGTAACTGCATTACCACGTAGTTGAACCGGTCGTTTCGTCCACAGCCAATAAAGCGACAAACATGCTCTTTGCCTGTCGAAAAACAAAAAACAAAATTTCAACATTCAACTTTAAAAACTAATCAATTTCTTTTACATCACTGTTAAGATTCAAAAATACCACAGGAAATGAAACATTTCCAAAAACTTTTTTTATTTTCACCTGCTGACATTTATCCACCAAACAGTCAACACAAAACCCCCCATTCAATTTTCATTTTTACTGTACTTCCTCCCACTCATGCGTTTCTAATCCCACATCTGTTAGGACCATATAATATCCAATTGCTCAACCAGTAATGTAAAAGAGGAAAAAAAAAACAATAAACCGAACGAAAATATGAGGAAAAATAATAGGAAAAATCCGTTTACCTTGCAGTCTTTTCAACACGGCTACTTCCATTTTGAGCACCTGTTTCGCTTGCTTTGCAGACTCCAACTTCAAAGCCACTGGTTCCTTCGATAATAAATCTAAACCTTCGTAAATCTCTCCAAACCCGCCACCACCAATCTTTCGTATCTATAAAGAAATCAATATCAATCAGATGGGATTTGTACTTTGAAAATTATTTCCACTGAAAATGTCAAACCACGAAATAATTCAACCATTTCACAGAACCAGAGTCGGAGTTATAAATTTTCTTAGACATGGCGAATGATGAAAAATGGAGGAAACCACTTTTCAAACGTAAAACTTTAACTCATCACTCATTCATTTACTCCTTTAAGCCCATAAAATTGTATTTACGTTTGACTTTGGCCTATTTTCCCATCTATTTTTTAAAATTTATTCCGCAACCATACAACAAATATATTTCTCATCTTGACTCATTCAGGTCAAACGGTCTAATTGAATCAGCAATGGAGGTAATCGTAGACGACGTAGAACGATGAACCAGTTTCCAAATCCATTTCAAAATAACATTTTAGGTACCGTTTGGCACAAACTTCCAACCCGTGCACGTTTCATCCCTTAACCTTTTTTTTTATATTCCAACATCACCAATATGGCACACTTCTCACGAAATCAACAAAAGGCTCTTTATATTCGCAACCCGGTTTCATCGTTCTTCTCGTAAAGATATACGTAAGGTCGGATTACAAATCTCATGTTGATGAGATGGATAATATCATCCGATATTTGTCAACGGTCGGATCAGTCACAAAAAAAAAAAAAAAAAATAATCAAATTTACAAAAATCTTCCAATTTGTAAATTTGATCGCTCTGCAGTGTTACTCATAAATAAATTTATTCATTGTATTTGACAAGCTATTCTGAAAATGTTTGATCACAAAACAAAAGGTATATTATTTAACAGGTCATTTTTTGTGCGTCCAAATGGATCTCAGTGCTACCTAATGGACAAAGTGCACATCCCACATGCTTTTACTGATTGTGTTTTTTAATTTCGTTTTATCGCCCAATAGCTTTAATAGTTATTTTTACCAGTTTATTACTATTTTCCATATCTAAATTACAAAAGGTGATCGAACGTGACAATACGTCATTCAATTTGAGGCGGAAGTAATCACTTGAGTACAACTTGGTATTTTTCTAACATGACAAAATATTTACTTTTCTTCTTTAGAAGCTTTGAAAAACACACCTGAATATTCTTTGGATATCAATTTAATTCAAACACGTATGTACTTATAAAAAAAAGTCACGTTACTAAATATTTCAATTGTTCTTTAAATAAACAGCCAAAAATAAAATTAATCTTTTTAAATTAAATTTTTGTCGGAGAAAAGCAATAGAAAATTTCAATTTGAAATAAATTAATTTTTTTCAAACATCATTAAATGCTCAAGAGATCACCTTCAATATTTTTTGGTAAATTAAAATCAAAAGATATAAAGTGCCACTCTTATAAAAATGCTAAATATAAATTAAATTTGCACTTTAACAATTGGTTTATTAAACTTTAACAATCAATAAATTTTTTTCCACTGAGAAAGATACATAATCCTTCCTTATCGATCATCGTTGATTCATTCACTAGACAAAACTGTCTCGTTTGGCCTCAATTCCACATTCTTGTTTTAAAAAAAAAATAAAGTAAAGCACACAAAAAGTGTTCAAGCGCTTTGTTGACATTTCAGTATAAATAAAAAAAATAAATAAAAAAATTATTTTCTTATTATTTAATCGGATTTGTAACGGCTGAAGCAAATCAGTTCATACGAGGTCACGGCTAGAGATGAATGAGTCCAACAAACCTGGCAAATTAACTAGCTCGTAAAAAGATCTTAAGAAAAAACCAACAAGTACTCTTTCCTCCCTCCCCAACATCAAACGACAGTTTCCGCATGTTGGTTCAAATGTCCGATTTTTCCCCTTCCATCTTTCGACTTCTAGACTTGGCAAACGAGTTAAAGAGGTTATTTTCGGATCCACATGAGCAGCAAATCCTTGGGTTCCAAATTGCTACATCTTTCACATTTTATTTTTTCAAGAGTCATTATTATATAGTTCAATCATACATCATTAACTAAAAAAGCTTATAAACTCAAGGAAATTTATTCTAATAGTCGTTAGGTTTTGTTTCTTTTTTTTCCTTTTCTTTCCTATTTAAACAAAAGTGATGAAAAATGGCTTTATAAATATTAAAATGGCTTTTAATAGTTTGGTCGTGGGAGATAAAAGCACTTTTAAGGTGTAATAAATTTAATATTAACTGCTTTAAACTTTTCTCATTTGATTTTTTTTATTTTAAATAAAATGTTTTATTTATTTATTTCCTCGCGAGATAATTTGATTTTAATTTTATTACTCTGTTTGCTCGTTTGTACGCACTAAAATTCTAAAATTTGTGTAAAATTTCATCCGGAAATAAATTTGCCACAAATTACACGGTTTATTTGACTGAAACAATCGTAAAAAGCGAAAACAAGCAGTAATTATATCCTCAGTCTAAAACACACGCATAACCTTTAAGCTTAGAATAGTTTTTGCCCCCGATTTACGTAATCAACTACGAGGTGATCTAAGCAGTCCAGGTGGTATATCTGTTAGTAAGTCGATAAAATATCGAAAAAATTCGTGGAAGGCTATTTAAGAAGGAATTTGAGTGATAATTTGTACAAAATCCAAAATATCAATGACGTAGTTACGTCAAATTTTTGCACAAGTTTCAATTTATACAAATTAATGATGTAAAAACACGTGGAATAATAAATACCACTTGGTATGTTAAAATTTCCAAAATCAGATTTACAAAAATTTCCAATAATTTCTAATAATTAAATTTATTGTAAATCTAAAATACAATATACTTAAAAACTTATAAAAGAAAATTTTGTAAATTTACCTGAAAATGTTTGTTTAATACTGTAAATGTAATGCAATTTGTTCTTTACAGTAAATTTAATTATTGTAAATTTTTGTAAATCCAATTTTTCAAGCATTTATTGAAGTTATTACCAAAAACACTTAAAAACTATAATTTTAAACCCCAAATCCTTACTACTAACCACTTTCCATCGCTCTTTAACTACATGGCCAGGTTGTAATAAATCTTCGCTGGTCATCGTGATATAATGGGTCGAACAGTCACTGTTACAACTCTCGTCGTCGTTCGTAGAGCCGACGTCATTTTCCTGAAGATGCCTGCAACAAAACAAAACAAAAAATCCAAATTAATTAACTAATCAATTAAAAATTCACACCTTATGAAAAAAAAATTACAAAAAAATCCACCAACATCCACTGCAAAACAAAACATCCAAAAGCAATAAATTCAATACAAAACTAATATCGAGTGAGAATTTAGTAGAGAAATGTTAAACTTATTTTTAGCCTCTAATAAATCAGTTTGATTTACCTTTACCACCCGGACCGGTTCCAAGTGCGGAAAATTACTCGAATTTAGGAAGGTGTTAAGTGCTCGCCTATTAAAATTCACCAGAAGTTTTTCCAGACACTTTTAATAATTTTCATCTTTTATTTAGTTAAAATTTCATTTACACTTTTAAACTCACCTTCTAGGTCTTAGTACCCACTTTAAGTTGCTAATTGAAAAATGAAATTAACATTCCCCCAATAACTTTACCCCTTAAATTGTAAACACAGCATTAGGTAATTCTATTTAACACAATTCCTCGAACCAATAAGGTACTGCAACATCCCATGCCCTAATAAACTCTGAGTTACCTGCTCATTGGCATTTTGCCATGCTGCAGTCAACAACACTAAAATCCTAATATCTACAACCTCTCCACCCACTAAGCTTCTTCTTACAACTCCACTATGCCAAATTAATGTTACTGTCTAAGCCTCTCAAGCAATCAGCTTTTACTCATTTAAATATGCATTTCTTTACTCGATTTGCATGAAACGACTGTATACAAATGTCAAATTAGGGTATTTTCCAAAGATTAACATTTTCACGGTTCATAAATTTTCTTTGACGTTTCAATTTTTCTGCCTTTTTTTGTCGGGATTTGGTAATTGATTCACCTTGACGAGTCGGTCGACGGCAACAGCTTAAGTTTATTGCATTGAAAACGAAATAAAATTATTGGATTTTCAGTAAAAGGGTTTTCTAAAAATAAAATGGTCAAGATAAAATCTGTGGCTAAAATTATAAATAGCTAAGTTTTTAAAAAAAAAAAAAAAAAAAAAAAAAAAATTTACGATTATTGGCGACACTCGGTGCAAGAGAAATCGAATTTATAAAAATTTATAATAATTAAATTTATTGTAAAAATTTAATATACATTATATTTATGATTGTAAAAGAACAGTGCAAAATTTACCGGAAAGTGCGTTTAAAACAGCAAATTTAATTATTGTAAATTTTTGTAATTCGATTTATCTTGCAGACTCTTTAAATGTAAAATAGCAATAAACGAAAATGGAACTACATGTTAAAGACTTCTAATTAGGTTTTGAAATTTTAAATCAATTTTTAGATGCCTAAATCTTTGATGTTATGAAAATAAATGAACCATTCAATTTTTTTTTTTAAATATCAAAATTTACGTTAAAAATATTTTTCCTGTGTTTTGTGAGATAAGAATTGTCATCAATCACAAGTTTATAAAAAAAAAATTTCAAATAAAAAAAAATAATGTTTGAATTTGTATCAATTGATTTTCCCGCACACTACTTCATTAATATCGGCGCTAAACTGAAAATAGGTATCAAACCAAACTACAATCTCAATAATCTCTCATTTATTATCTGCATACACTTTTATCACGTAACGGTCACACCAGTGACCTTCGCTAGACACGTTCCAGCCATAAAAAAAAATAAAAAAACATTGTTATCTCATAAAATCTCGAATTCATGAAAGTTACAACACATCGACGATCATTCGTTACATTTTCTAAGCAGTCTTCCCAGGGGAAGGAGGAAACTCATGAACAAAATTAATAGCATTGATTCGGATTCTTTAGGGATTCGATGGGATTCGGCCA
>JAQIXT010000988.1:0-20647 GCA_034700445.1 Stenotaenia linearis | reverse complement strand
AACTCAGATTTAAAAGATTCAAAATTAGATTCAAAGTTCTATACCAAAATGGATTTAAAGATTCACAAGATTCACAAGATTCACAATAGGATTTTAAGATTCTTTAGTTTCATAGACTTAAAAGATTCAAAGATTCGAAAAGATATGCAAACTCAGATTTAAAAGATTCAAAATTAGATTCAAAGTTCTATACCAAAATGGATTTAAAGATTCACAAGATTCACAATAGATATTTAAGATTCTTTAGATTCATAAGTTTAAAAAAAAATTATTTACATGATTCTAAACAAACTTGATAAGATTCAAAACAAAATTCAAAATAATACCATGCCATTCTTTGTGATTCTATTTAACTATTCATTAAAACTTTAATTACCATTCAATTTCCAACTAACAAAACACTTCAATCATCCACAAACATTCAACCCCTCGTAAAAATTTAACAATACAAATTTCCCTACTAAAAATCCCATACAAATCAACGTTACAATAACAACCAACCCCTCCATTCCAATCCCATCACACCGAAACCCTATTAAACCCCATACAAAACCCCCAAAACTAATTACAAACCAACACAACAATAACCTCTTTCATTCATCCGTTCCAGGCTCCTCGCTCGAACTCGTCCCCATCCTTCTGGACATGTACGACAACCTGGTGACGAAGAACACGACGGACAACGACGAGACCCCCAACCAGACCCGCAACGCCCTTTCGGGCTGCTTCAATGGCCTCAACAGAAGCAGAAAGAACAATACGACCAACGCACCGAGCACCGACGACCAGCTGCAACTCATCCAATACGAGGCCAGCCCCCAAAGACCCAAACCCAGATGCCGCCCGCCCTCCATTCACGCGCCCGGAGGTCAAGTGGACCGGGCCGCGGGAGGTCCCGCAGCGCCGGGGTCGAAAAACTCCGACGGCGGCAAAGCGACCGACTCCGGCTTCATCGACGACGACGCGGCGTGGGTGAAGGAGAAGCGGCCGTTGAGCTTGACGTCGACGTCGTCGTCGGCGAGCTCGTGTTCGTCGTTGACGAGGAATAACTGCAACAAGAAGTCGTATTTGGCGAGCATCGAGTCGTTGAACGATTACAGCGAGGACGAGGAAGGGGATTGCGGGCAAGGGGTGAAGGGGTCGGCGAGTGGACTCCCCACGAAGTCGACGAATGCGAGCGGTGGTGGGAATTCGGTCGGGAGGGTGGGGAATAAGATGTATTGCGACCCGTCGTTGAGTTATATTGACAGAGTGGTGCTGGAGATCGTCGATTCCGAGAGGACTTATGTGAAGGATATTAATGAGATAATTGAGGTGAGGATGAAACATGCGAGGTTTTCGATGTGAGGAGGGGTGTTTGGGGGGGTGGGAAGGGGGTGAGGGTTTGGGTGGGGGGGTTGGGGGTTTTGGGGGTTGGAGTGGGGGTGGTGGTGGGGGGATTGTGGGAATTTTGGTTCCGTGGGGAAACCGGAAGTTGGGTTTTTGAAGGGTCGAAGTTGCGATAAATGCTGATTTTTTTGTGTTTTGGTGCCGTGATGCGATTTTGAGGGGATTAATGTGGCATTTTCGGTTGGGTTGGAGGTCTGATGTTTTTTGGGTTTGAAGTGTAAGTGGTGGTGGGTGAATCCTGAAAATTTCAGTTCCACAATTGAACCGGAAGTAGTATTTTAGCACGCTCGAAATTGAGATAAGTGCTAAAATTTTTACTTCTTTTATTCAATTATGCGATTTGGAGTGGGATAGCACGACACTTCCGGTTGGATTACGGACTCGAAGTCGAAGAAGCTAAAACTAGACCAGCTGGACAACACGTCTGGGAAATTATAAATTTCAAATCAAACCGGAAGTACTATTTTAACCCCTCCAAATTGGCAAAAAATGCAAATTAAAAAAAAAAAAAAACATTCCAAGATTTTTCTATTTGGAGCAACGAAAATATCACATTCAGCCGAGTTAGGTCCCATGATTCTAGCCGCCCTAACTACACCTGTTGACCCACAAAAAAAAACCGAATCGTAACCAAACCGAAAATGCCATTTTAATCCATTTCCAACAAATGCAACAACTATTAATCGTCTATAAACCGAACTTCCGGTCCGAACAAAAACCAAAAAATTCAACTTCGAATAAAATTTACCCCTCAACCAAACCGGAAGTGCAATTCCAACCCTCAAAATCATGGAAAAAATCGACCTATTTACATAACACAAAAAAGAAAATTTAAATTCCAACTAATTTAATACAGGATACAATTAAAGTTGTAATTTCCTAATTAATAAACATCAGAAACCTCTGCATTCATCTTTTTAAAACACAAAAACGATGTTAAATAACCTTTCCATCCATTTTTTCTAGGGTTACGTAGGATTCGTGAAGTGTAACAGTCATCTAGCAATCAGCGAAGACGAAGTCCGAGACCTGTTTGGTAACATTGAAGCAATTTACATATTTAATAGGTGAGGTTTGCTTTCATCTACTGGTTTTAGTCGCCTGTTTTTCTATTTAATTTGTTTTTTTGCACGATCTTATCTGATAAATGATCGGTTCAGCTAATCAAAGAGCAACAGTGGTTGAGCAATGTGTGGAATTCGGAATAGGAAATGAGATTGTTGATAATTTTTTTTTTTTTTTTTTTTTTGGTTGGTGAGGAGAAAAGTGGTTTGATGTTTAGTTGCTGTTTAAGTTGACTAAATGGTGGATGATAACAGTTGGAATACAAATGGCTACAGATTTATCTTGTAATGTAGAGAAGTGAGGTTTTCAGACCGGAAAATTGCTTTGGATGGTTTGAAATGTGAAGAAGTTAACTGCATTGGGGGGAGGGGGTGCGATAAAGCTGAGGCTATTTTGGTTTTTAGTATGTGCTGTAGAGTTTAGAAGTAATAAGTAAGGTGGATTCCGAAAGTTAGTAGAATGTCATTTTTTTCACATTAAGGGATAGATAGATAGGTATCTTATTTAATATCGGCCTAATTTCTGCTACAATGGCTAAACACTGACGCCAGGGGCCGAGTACTCCTCCCGGAAATTGTGCCACTGGGGATCTTTCATGTGCGGGAAAATCTTCCGAACACAGGACCGACTGCTTAAATTCCCCTCCGAAGGAACTCCACTCGATTTTCCTCGGCCAGAAAAATCACCGACCTCGGCCAGGTTTGAACCTGGAACCCTTGGGCCCAGAGGTGAGCGCGCTAACCACTGGTCTATCGGCGCTCACGTTAAGGGACCTGGCATGATTTTTTGCCTAAGGGCCCAAAAAACTTAGCTACACCACTGGAGTATCGTGTATTTGGTTGGTATTGGGCATCGCTATAGTATCGGGAGAAATTGTATCTAAAAGAGGAAGGGTACAAACTAAAAATGATTTTTAATATAAAATTAATATAAACTCCATTGTCCTGTCATTTGCATGCCGATCAATATTTAGAATATGATATGAATTTTCCGGATTGCTGGAAACAAATAAGCTGCCCCAAGGTTTAATGTTGGTCAACCTCACTTTTTCTGGCATGTGTGGTAATCTGGTATTGATTCTGAAGATGTCATGAGCATGAACAATTTGATGGTGTGATGGGAGAACATGTGTTTAATAAGTCTGTAGAAAAGGAAAGGCGCTGAAAGCTGTTTCCAGATTGTTTTTCTGATAAAGTTACATTTAATAAATGAAAAAGGTTAAATATACAGTCTCAGAAAAAAAGGTATAAAAAGTCATATTCTTATACCTATAAAGGTATAAACATGTCTCTATTCACATACCTCATGGCTTTTTATACCTTTTTTTTCTGAGAGTGTAGGGTAAGAAGTGATTTTAGATTGTGTTTAGTATTTTTGCAGTTGAAACTTTGGACAATATGGAAAAAAATAGATTTACAAAAACTTGTGTAATTGAATTTATTGTAAAAATTTAATTTATATTACATTTAAGTTTACTAACACTTGTACAACCACAATTTACAAATTTTACAAAAGCTATTTAAAGTGTGGTTTTAATACCATAAATGTAACGCACAGTTGTTGTTTTTTTTTACACCAAATTTAATTGTTTTACGTTTTGTAAATCCCTTTTTTTCCCAGCGCGGCAATTGTTCCAAATCGTGATTGGAGACCTCAAATATCAAGTGACACAAATAGCAGAGGAAGCCATTCTTTGGCAGCTATTACTTACAAGACATAAATTCTAATCTCAACAAAACATTTATTAGCATTTAACCAGACGCTCCCGCTCAAAGCCCAAATACTACACACGTCATCCTTTCAAAGGATCATCCAGGCTCAATGTCACACTATCACGTGACCCAAACACCCAACGAGACACTTCCGAAAAGTTCCTCCGACTAACTAACATCTCAAAATAAAATATTTACCCAACAAAAAAAATACTTTACGATTTTCAACAGTTGTTACGGCTTTAGAGAACCCGAACCCAACAGCAAACAGTTTAAAAATAAAAATTCCCATTCTGCCCTTCTCCTGACAATATAATGCATCTCAGTTACGGTGGATACACCCTATTTTATAGTTATTTTGTTAAGGGAATGTGTGCGTGATGTGTAAAAGCAAAATGCTACTTTTCCATGTTTTTAAGGCGTGGGTCTTTTCCTCGACACTAAGTCGTAAATTTAATTTTTTTTTTTTTTTTTTAAACGTGGGCTTTTTCACCTGTGATTTATGCTCGATACCCAAAGCATTTTATTGAGGGTGAGAGATATATAATACTGTTTAAAGGTCGCCTGTGGATACAAAAAGCTTGTCACGATGTTGAAATTTAAAAGAAATCGATTTTATATAATATTTTTCCTAATATCGTTCATGCGAGTTTGGATTTTTTTTACAAGTCAAGATCTCCGAATTGAATCAGGGACAACGAACGAAACAAAAATCAAGAAGTGAAAGAAAAGAATGCCAGATTGTTATGTGCAGAGTGGATGGGGCCAAAAGACCAGTATGTAGCGGCCATCTTAGTTGCTCATTCTGTGCGTGTAGACCTGTGAAAGGATATTTAAATTATGTGTCATGACAAAATTTTGAATTAAAATTTATACAAACATGAAGTAATACATACAAAACACTATTCTAATAACATATTTAAGCTTAATTGCCTCTGTGATATCTCGACGACATCTCACAGACATCGCAGAGACATCGCAGAGACGTTGGTGCAAATGTGCTATTAGGATAATAATTGATCTAACAAAATTTAAGTTTTAAGTTTTTTAATAAATGTGTTTATGTAAATTTATTGGTCCAAAATAGTGTTATATAAATATACAATTGAAAGAATTTTTACCGAATCCATCAAGATGGCTGGTACACTTTACAATAATTAAATTTATTGTAAAAATCTAATATACATTACATTTAAGATTGTAAAAGAACACTTTACAAAATTTACCGTAAAGCGATCATTGTTTTTTTACCAAAATTTAATTATTATAAATTTTTGTAAATTCGAATTTTCCTGCAATGCAATTCTCGCTTAACATCACAATGTAAAGTAACTAGGAGGAACCATGAGAAGGTAGAGAGTTGAATTTACTCCACACCCCCTCATCATTTTATTGATGTATATCATACAAGTTGAGTGCCAGAACGAATGGCAAATTGCCATTGAAACTCGATCTCAATAAGAATGAAATTTTCATTTTATTTATTTTCCGAGGAAACAATAAAACGTTACGTCCGGTTTTGTTGAATATTAACTGCTTTTGAGTTTTATTAATAACTATAACGGACTCAAGGTTAAGGGGTAAATTTGGAAGGTGGAAGTTGGTTTTTTGAATTTAAATTTAACTGTAATTGATATTGCTCAGGTTATTTGGTAATTTTGTGATACAAGGGCAAATTGCCTAATGTTTATTTAAAAATAAATTTCTAAGTAAACCGAGTTTTTAAATCTGGTATGGAAATGAATTGCTACTTCCTCATGCGATGTTTTATGTAAATTGTAACAGGAACGTCCTTCATTTGAATAAAAAATGAAATTTAGTGTTGGACTGTGGAATGAGTTTTGTGAAATGTGGATGTTTAGAGGAAATTAGGATGAAAGTGGTTTTTTCTTGTTGGGATAAGGGTTTCTTTATTTGTGAATGGATTTTTTTTTTTTAATTTTTGAGTTGAAATTTGTGAATTTAAGTGGATGTGTGGGTTTTTTGGTTTATGGTTGGTTTAATTTGAAGGGAAGGAAATGGATTTTGTGTTGAGTAATTTTGAAATTAATTGAAATTTATAATTTAAAAAAAAATTTAAATTCAGTTAAATTTATAAAAAAAAATAAAATAAAATAAGAATTATCAGCAAATTTATATAAATAATATTAAATTTCAGTCACATTATATTAAAAAAAAATTCTTACTTTCACTTGAATTTACATAACATTTAAACTGAAATATAAACTGAAAATATCATTTATAAAAATGAAGTCAAATAAAATCAAAAAATATTCAAAATTTACAACAAACTCCAACTGTCAACTCAAAAATTGATTTCCCTTATCAAAACAACAATCTAACCAACTTAGTAATCAACCATAATCCAGTTACCCATCCCAATCACCAGTCAACTTAAACAAAGGTTAAAGGTGAATGAAACTCAAACTCTTCCAAGAACAAAACTTTAAAATTTCCCTTTAAAACTCAACCAACACTGGGTTAAAAGTTACAAACAGGGTTAAAAACATGTCTGAGCTCCTCAAATAGTTGACAACAGTCCAAGACTTTAAAAGGAATTTTAAAAAATGCATTTAAAAATGCTTTACAATGCACTGTAGAATATACAGAAATTCAAATTCCGAGTACCGAGTACTCGAACCTCGTTATTGCGAACTCACTTATTGCGAATTCCTTGTTTTAACGAATTTGTTTAAAAGTTTGGTTGGATTCCTATCCATTCATTCAATGTTAAAAAATTCGGATATTACGAACTCTCGGTATTGCGAACAGATTTGACGGTCCCTTCCAGTTCGTTATATCGAGGTTCGACCTGTACTTTTCAAAAGTTCATTTAATATATTATAGTTAAAATAAACCAATTATTGTTTGATTCAACCACTTTAGGGTGTATTCCACTCTATATTATTAATTACGGTATAAAAACTCGAATAACTAACCCTTGACATTTAAATAATAAAAAAAATAAATTCTCATCAGAATTTATCCCAGCAATTAAATGCTAGTTGTCAGCAGGTGTGATTAACTAATGGATTCAATGCCCCTCTTATTGTCTTATTTCACTTCCCCTTGACATAGATTGATTCACAGGCATGAAACTGGGTTCATAATCATCACTTTCACCCCACACATACCCACACCTGAGGCTGGTGTTAAATTATCCCACCCTTACCTATGGGATATTTTATAAATTTAATTATTTTTTTGCTTTAACTCCTCCCTTTGACTTTCTTTTCCCCAATTTCACCTTCAGTGAGGTTTAATTGTGTGTTGTGTAATTGAGAAAGGTGTAATTTACATTAATGTGGGTGTGAATGATTTATTTTATGGCAATATGTAATTTCACTGTTTTGAGGGTAATTTGAGGTAATTTTTTTTTTGAGGTTTATGAGGAAGTTTTTTGAGTAAGTGGGATTTTGGTTGGGGGGAATGAAGGAAAATGTGATTTTGTGTGAAAGTGGTTACCTTGTAATCGACCTTCAGCTTGCCCTTATAAAGTGGTAAGGTTTTATAAAAAATGTTTTATTAACATTGTAAAGGGAAATTGTGAATTAAATTTTTTGTTGGTTATTTTTTTAATAAATGTTATATAAAAATTATAAAATAATATTTTTGATTATAATGGGATTTTATTAGGAGTGGAGTTGAATATTGTATTTTGTTGTTCGGTAAATGAGTTAAGGTGTTTATAGAAATGTCCGCTTCTGTATATATTTACAGATGTTTATTATTTTCTATATATTTGTATGCAGGATGTTAGAAAGATAGAAACAGTCTTAGAAATTACTTATTTTCGTATTTATGATCTAAATTTGAGTTAAAATAATCACAAAATAATCAGAAAGTGATCTGAAAGTCAATAAAATTGATCAAAGTGATCCAAAAGTCACTTTTCTTGTGACTAAAAGATTAAAATTGGCCACAAACCTGTAAATTTTGACTGTTTTATATATAAATGGGTTGATTTTAATATAAAACAGTCAAAATTTACTAAATAACAAAAAAGTTGCTTATGAAGTTGAGTTTTAGCACCATCTATTGAGAAAATTTATAAAAAACCAACACACCAAAAATAGAATTTTTATGATTTATTTACTTATATTTACAATGAGGAAGTAAAGAATTGAGATGAATTGAATTCAGCTTTTTAAAGCAACTACAGACAAGGATAGATTAGCAGCACTACAAAATGTAAACACTTCATTCCTGACTTGCTGATAGAAATATAACCAAATCCACTATTTTAATCCTAATTAACAAATTTGACCAAACACAAAATCCAACTTCCTAACAAAATCTACAAACCAAAAACAACAAACAACAAAAAAACCAAAACCTGATCAAAATGACCAAATTTCGACTCTGATCCCTCCACAGCCTTGCACCAAAGATACCCTAATTAGCTGTCATCATCACATTTTTATCTTAATGCCCTCTTACACATCATTAAATGCATTTTGAACCATCAAGAAATAATAAAATTTAATTTTTGCACATAAAATCAGGAAAAAAAATTGATGAAAATGAACCAATTTGACCCTAAAACCCATAATACATATGGAATAAGACCATCATCCTTGTCATCCTTGAATTTTTTTCCAGTTTTACATTTATTTTTAGTTTTGTCGCCTTGGAAGACAGAGCAACTAATCATTTATCAGACTGAGTCAGGAAAAAAGGAGAGAAAGGTTATTTACTGCAACCAACAGGAAAATAAGTCCTAAGTCACTCACTCATGTAAATTGATTTTGGAGTGTAATAACTGTTGGAAAAAAATAAAATTTGTGCAAATCCAGTTTGGTTGGTTGAAGGGAGAGTGAAAAAATTGTTTTGATAAGTGTAAAATTGATATGTCATAAATTTTGATGGGATTTTCCATTTCTCTTTCAAATGTGAATGAACTACTATGTTTGAAATGGTCTAAAAATATGCCACTCAAGGTTATCTATGCTTAATTTAATCCTGTGATGTCATTCAGAGGATATGAGTTTGGTGTTAAATCATGTGTGATGTGTTTATTTTTAATTTTTTTCAGAAAAAAATTTTTTTTTTAAATTTTTTTAATGCTAATTTTGTGTTTTTTTTGTTTTTTCAGGGGTTTGTTAGCAGAGTTGGAGATGTGTGGAATGGATCCGGTGCAAATAGCGCAATGTTTTGTTCAACATAATGAAGGATTTTCTATTTATACTCATTATTGCACTAATTATCCAAGGTTTGTACAGGAAGTAAAATGTGGCTTTATCGTGAAAAAGTCATATATTTTCTGCGTATTTATAATATATTTTATATAGTGATAATCCGGGGCAGTCGGACGTTTTCGATATATTACAAATATATTATGATATAATTCAATTATATTAAAAGATTTTTTTAGTGTAAATTTAAAAATATATTTCAAATGTATTGAAAATGCATTGTCAGCTACAAAATAACTTAAGTCATTTGTATTCTGTGTGGGTGGTAAGACAGTTGATCAATAAGAACTAAATAAGTGGTATTGGGAAATTGTTAAGTTAATTTTGGAAGTGGTAGTGTGTTGTAAATAGGAATGATGGGAAAAGAAGGTTGGAATGTGGTTAAGTTGATAAGTAATGATTGAAAATGTAATTTAATTTAGGGATGATGGAATTTGCTGGGATGGCCAATGAAGTCTGCATTTTTAAATTTTTTATTGTTAGTTTGAATAATTTTATAAATATTTATCAGAGTGTAATTCCTATTAAAGTTTGTCACAATTTAATATTTAAAATGTTAATTTAGAAAATGTGTTTTTTCCTTGAGAAAAAAAAAGAACTGTGGGTTTTTTACAAAATGCACAAAATGTATAAATTATTTATATTTTCCATTGCTTTTAAAGTAAAACTATAGGAAATGGACAGAAAATCAGCATATTTTAAACAAAATCTGTTTAAAGCAGCAAAATGGTTGAATCAATGTTGATTTTTGGTTGAAATAATTTTAGATTTTTTTTACAAAATTTAATTAAACCCTCACAAAACCGAGCAAAACTCACTTCTTGTAACCCGTCAACCACCAAGTGAATTTATATTTACGTTTACACTTATTTCTATTTAGGACTGTTTCTGTTCTGACTGATTTAATGAGGAAGAAGGAAACCGCTGAAGTGTTCAGGGTAAAAAAAAAATTTTTTTTTTATTTTTATCACCCAAAATTGAAATTTAATTTTGAATGCGTGACTGAGTTTGAGGGTAATTGAAATTTTTACAACTGATTAATTGAATTTTGCAGGAACGACAAGCTGCTTTAGGTCATACACTTCCTTTAGGATCTTTCTTGCTCAAACCAGTTCAAAGGATACTCAAGTACCATTTATTACTTCAGGTTTGATTGCTTTGATTTTTTGCTCCATTTGATTCTGGGGTTAAGTACTTTTGATTTATTTACTTTTTTCTTGTTGCAGAACATAGTGAAACATTATGATTCTTCGCAAGTAGGTTATGATGTCATAGTAAATGCTTTGGCCTCCATGACTGGCATGGCACATCATATCAATGATATGAAAAGAAAACACGAGCATGCTGTGAGAGTTCAGGAGATTCAGTCGCTCTTGTTTGCATGGGAGGTGAGGATTGTGGGGTTAATGTGTTGGATGGAATTGTGCTCTTGTGGATTAAAGTTGATGAAATTTAGTGAAATTTTGCAGCTGAGTTTGAAATGAAATTGTTGTTGGGATTTAGTGAAGTTGCAGTTAAATTTGTAGAGGTTTATTAGAAATTCAATTGAAATTGTTGAAATTTATCAGAATTTCAATTTAAAATGTTGAGATTTATTAGAAATTCAATTGAAATTGTTGAAATTTAACAGAATTTCAATTGAAATTGTTGAAATTAACAGAATTTCAATTAAAATTGTTGAGATTTATTAAATTTCAAGTAAAGTTATTGAAATTTATTGAAATTTCCACTAAAATATAGTAAAACTTTAACAATTTTGTAAATTTTAAGTAAATTTTAAATGATTTTAGAATTTTATTTAAAAAGTACATCAATTTTCTATTTAATCCTGTCATTGAGTATATTAAAATCTACAAAATTATACTGATTTTTAATATTCTACAAGCAAAGTATTAATTATCTTGTATTTCTTCAGGGCGCAGATCTGACAACATTTGGAGAACTAGTTGCCGAAGGAATGTTTCGTATTTATGGAGCCAAAGCTATACGACATGTATTTTTATTCGATAAAATGTTGCTCATTGCCAAAAAGAAAGAAGGCGGATATTTAACATACAAAACCCACATAATGGTATAATTACCTCAGTAAAAAATAATTAAACAATTTCTGCAAAAAAAGTGCAGTTTTTCCAAATAATTTGCAGTTATTTGCCACTTTTAGCAAAAATTATAAAATTTTAGTAAAAGATTTGTAAAATATTTACAAAATTTCAAAACAAAAATAAAAATCAGCAAATTTATTGCATAAATTATCAGAATTTGCACTTTTTTTGCTGGAATTATTATTTCTATACAAAAATAATTAAATTCTACTAAAATTTTATCGTATTTAATTTTCAGTGTTCTAATTTAATGCTTATCGAAAGTATTCCCGGAGAACCGCTTTGCTTTCACGTGATTCCATTTGACAATCCTCGTATTCAGTATACATTACAATCTCGCAGTTTGGAACAGAAGCGTGAATGGACGTTACAATTAAAGCGAGTTATATTAGAAAATTATCACGCAGTCATTCCATATCATGCCAGGCAGCTTGTCATGCAATTAGGACAAAATAGACCAGAAGGTTACTATAAATAGACTAAAAATAGACGAAAGTGTGATAATTTTGTTTTATTTCGCTTGGAATTTATAGACGAACTTCTCGTCGAGAAAAGTAATAATACTAAACGTCAACACTCGGCACCAGAGTATTTAGAAAAGCGAAAACAAGAAAGGGGAAGAAGAAAATCAGGTGAATAATGGGTTGATGATGTGTTTTTGATGGGGTTTTAATGGAGTTTGTGTTTTTTTGTTGTAGAAAGTGGCCTTAATAGAGCTTTGCGAATGAGAAAAGGTATTTTTTTTTGGTTTTGTTGGTGTTGAATGTTTGATTAATGTTTTGTGTGATTTTAGGGTCGAAGAGTAAGGACGTGGAAAGCCCAAGTGTAAGGATTTAGTGTTTGTGTGATGGGATTTGAAAGTAGTGGAGTGTGGCAATGTTTGAAAAATGGCGGAATGTGTTTTTTAGCAAAATTTGATGGAAATTTATAAAAATAGTGTGAAATATTAGGGAAAAAAATTGTTTAAATGCAGAATTTGCTATAGAATGCAAAAAATTGCTTTGAAAAATTAGAAAAACCATCTTTTTAAAACACAAAATTTGCTACAAATTATTCGTAAAAACGTCTGTTTTAATGCATATTTGCCCAAAATTTGCAAAAGGTAGTTTAAAATTTTTAAACAGTAGACTATTTTACGTCAAAGTTTGCAAAAGACCAAATAAATCATTGGTTTTTGCAATTTACAGTAAATTATAAAATCCCTCATTACAATCCCTCATTAAAAATAACTAAATCAGCCATTTTTTAAATAGAAATAGTCGAACACCCATTAAAAATAATTATATGCTTCTTCAACGTAATCCGAACACAATTCCTCCACCAAACAATAACATCATAATAATTACACCACCAATTTCTCCAACAGTCTCCAATCGGCGAACCCTCCAACCCTCGCAGCAGAAGCAGCAGCCACGAAGGAAGCATCGATCTCCGAACCATGCGACTCCCACCCGACGTGGTAATAACCAGCCCACGCGCAGAGAAAAAACGAACTAAAGTATTTTCTTAACCCCTTCACCACAAAACCAAAAAACTAATTTTAATTCCTTAATTACAGGAAAAACTCTTCAAAAACTGGAGGCGCAAGTCAGAACCAGGCGACGTTTTATCCAGCAAAGAATCACTCGCATTCAGCCCGGTCAAGGAACCGCCAACACAAAAACTCTCCCTTCAAAACAGTCCGACGTGCAATACGAAAAAAGAAAACGTAAATTACTTAAACGCTTTAGCGGTCATCGAAGCTTTCCTAAGACCCGACGACGGTCGCCGCAAAACGGGAGACGAAACGACCGACACGGAGAACGAGGATCACTCGACGGAGCGAAACAGAACTCATCGCCCGACGATGAACGGCTTCGTCCGCACGGACGACGAGGACGACCCGTCGTCGGATTACGTCACCTTCTTCTTCACAAACAAAAACGACAAATCGTCGCCGTCGGTTTCGTCGACGGAGCAACAGATTTCGTCGACAAACTCGCCGTACATGAATGTGGGCAACGTCTGGTCGAACATGAACTGGCTGAACCTAGAGAAGGAGAACGCGACTTCGGACGAGAGTCTGGTGGACCCGAGACCGAAGCCGAAGAGCAAACTGAGTCTGCGAAGAGCGCAGTCGTTCAACAGCCAGACCAGCAGTCTTCCAGCGGACGATCGGGGCACGAGCTTCGTGAGGAGGTCGCTCCGAATGCCCCGTCCGAACCGCCTGAATTTAACCCCTTCACTGCCAGTGAGTCCCCTGAACGAGGGGAAGAAGGAGATAAACAAAAAATCGGACTCGTTGCCGCGAAGTTTCCCACTGGTCGTCGAGGATCTGTGGATTTCGCAGGGCTCCTCTTCGATGGACTCCTCCATGATGGAGCTGGAGAGCGAGGAGATGGCGCGATACGTGCGCATGCCCGAACGGCCCTACACGATCGCGTCCGAACGACCGGGCGCGCCCGATCTCGACATGGACGACCTGGAGAAATACATGCGGCGCTCGTCGCAGTGCAGCGGGCAGAGTCCGGCGCGGTTCCCCGTGCATTGCGAGGAAGGGAACACGACCGAATGCAACAGCACCCCCGGGGAAAGTCTCGAGGACATCACGTCGCACGCGATGGTGCATCCGGAACATAGGATCTACCGGCCGACGTTGAGTCGTCCGTCGCTACGCAACGTGTTGGCCAACGTCAGCTCGCGTTTGATCCACTTACGAAGTAGTACTAGCGTCAATTCAGAGACGGGGTCGTGCTCGAACGTGAATTCGGACGCGGAGGAGGTCGCGTCGACCCGGGGCCGCGAGAAGGAACGCGTGTCGCGACGGCTGATGTGCTCGATGGCCAAAGTCTACTCGAAGGTTATGAAGCAAAACGTTCGGAGCGCCAGAAGCAAGTCGGACAGCGCCGTGTGCGCGTACGGAGCTCGGAACGCCATGTGTCTGCCGTTCTACCGACAAGGGAGTCCGGCGATCGGCGCCCGGATGGCGAGTCCGATCGACACGAGCGAGTACAGCGTGCCCAGACAGCGGCAACGACACAGTCTCCGAAGATCGGACGACGTGCGACCGGACAGTGTTCTCTCCGAATCCTCGAATCTGACGTCGTCGAGCGATGGAGACAAAACGTCGGGGTTCGGCGGATCCCTCGACACGACGGCGACTCCGTGCGAATCGACGAATAATCTGGAACTGATCGAAGACGACAAAAATTCGGACAGCGATGGGTCGGCGGACAGTTACTACGAGCGGTCGTTCGAGGCCATCGAGGGACTCCTCGGTAACGATTTGTTCCGCGATTCCGCGATCTACAGCGACCCGGAAGAGGGTTCGGAGAGTGCGAACACGGTCGGGTCGAAGATGATGCCACCGCCGAAGCCGAGGAAACCGTCGAAATCGTACGAAAAGAGGAGCCAGAGTGCGGCCACGACGCCGGAGTTGGAGGCGCGAGAGTCCGTCGCGCACCGGCATCGAGTGCGCGGGTTCGCGATCAGAGAGAAACTGAAACATCTGGAAGAGTGTTCGAGGTACCAGAAGGACGATGCAGGGTTCAACGTGTACGGAATGAAGTCGATTAAGCAGAGACGAAAGGATTTGGAGCTGTGGCAGTCCGGGGGTCACAAGGACGCGGACGAGAGCGAAACGAGTTCGCAGCATTCGACGTCGACGATAAACACGGTCGTCGAGTTACCCCTCGATCACCAAACGACGAATCAAACGTCGATGAAGGGGTGGGTTAAGCACATAGTTGGGAAATTTCAAGAAAAGACCAAACCGGAAACGGGAGTTCAACAGAAATTAGTTTGAAATAAAAATGGAGGTTTTTTACACTTCAACTAAACACCAAAAATGCCTCTGATTCCGATTTATTAATTATTATTATGATTTCGGTATTATATTGTGTTTTGCTTAATAATGGCTGCCATATGTAACTTGTAAATATTTTTTTTATTATTATTTATCTATTGTGTGCTCATTTGAATTGTAGTTGGTTGTTTTGCTGTGATAGTTTTCTTTTTTTTAAAAATATTGTTATAATTTTATTATAATTTGTGCATATTTTATGCAGGTTAGGATATGATATATAAAATAATGAATCAAATGAATGTTTTTTGAGAAATTTTCAATTTATCGAAAATTTATTCTTAAAATATTTAATAATAGATATAAATTAAATCTATTCTACTTAGGATTTTTTTTGTTTTTGTATTTTTTTGTATTTTTTATTAGTGCCATTTGAATATTTTTGTTTGTAAATTTAATCTTAAAGGGTTTTAAGATAGAATGTCCATTTAATGGAAATATATCTCAGGATAGAAATATTTCTTCTAAATGTTTTGTTTTTGCAATAAACAGATAAAACTATTATAAGCAATAAAAATATAAAAATACTAGAAATTTTGCCTTAAGATTTCGTATGTGTTTTGCTGGTTTTTTTTAATAATTAAAATAAAATTTGACATCAAATGACTCATTATTTATAATAAATTTATAAATTAATGTGACAATTTTCTTGTTTATTAATTTTTTATTATAATAATTCTTATACATCAACAAATTGACACAATCCAAGATTACATTGTATTAATAAATGGATTCAAATTGGAATTCTGTCTACTTTTAGCCGTTAACACTACAAAAATAATTTCAATTTACAAAAAAATAATATCATAAACTTTGCTAAGTAAACAAAATTTATAATTAGAATATAAATCAATATATTCTTCCACCATTCAAACACTAATTCTAATTAAAATCTAATTAAATTTCAATAAGCGTCGTTTTCTAGCATCTAATTATCAAAAATTATAATTTAAATTATTTAATACATTTTAATACATTTTAATAAATTTTTAATAAAATTTTAATAAAAAGTGGAAATCAAAAAATCACATTTTAGGACTACCGGATGGAATTTTTGGTTATAGAAATAAATTTTAGGTTTTTTATTAGGTTTACGTAATTACCGTATGCACTTAATAGTGCAGAGATTTAAATTTATTTAAATTTTTTTGGATAAAATTTTGTAATTTATAAATGTGATATTCCACCCTGGGTAGCCGATTAACTGCAAGGCGATATGAATGGTATCAAATATGAGTTTTAATTTTATTATTATTATTATAAAACTAAAATTGATTTTTAAAAAAGTGAGGGTTAAAATTACGGTATAAATGAGGTTAAATTGGGAGTTTACAGTGATAGGTTTGTACAGTAATATAAAATATAACTGTTTTTGTTGGTTTTTTTTAGAATAGGAGTCGTGGATTTTATATTTTAAGTTATAATTTAAATGTCGGTTTAAGGGATTGAAAATGTGGTAAAGTTTTGGTGAATTTTATTAATTTTTGATTAAATTTTTAACTGGAAATTTTATGAAATTAAGGAAAATTGTATAAAATTGGGTTAAATTTCTTGACTTTTATTTAAATTTATCCAAAATTATCCAAAATTTCACCAAAATTTACTAAATTGCATGAAAATTGGCTCAAATTTGGTAAATTTTACTTAATTTATCAAAAATTATCTAAACATTTTGTCGAAATTAACTAAAAATACACAAATTTGATTACTTAATTAGTTAAAACTGAGTAAAATTAAGAACATTGTACAAAATTTGTTGCTATTTACTTAAATTTATAAAAAATTAATGAAAAAATGTACAAATTTATTTGTTTTCCTTAATTTAATGAAATATCTTTTAAAAAATTCACCAATATCAACGAAAATTTAAACTAAATTTAATCAAAAACAAAACAATTTCACCCAAACCCCACAAAACATAAATTCCAATAACATTTATAACTCGAATCAAATCCAAATCCACAACCCCCATCCAAAAAAAAAACAAAACAAACCACAAAAACCCTCAAAATTAAAACAAAAAAAATCCTACTCATAATAACATTCCCATTTATTCACTAAACAACAAAACAAAAAATCTTCCTGAGTACATGAAAATAAAAACTCTTTAGGCCCAATTTAAGCACAAAAAATCAAAAAAAAAAATCAAAAAAAAACCATCCTTATCCATACACAACACTCATTACAAACACAAACAGAGAAAATTTAATCCTTATTCCAAATTTCCAACCTCAAACCAATTTACTATTTTAATTTTATAAACTTAAGTTATCATAAGATCATGAAATGAAACAATTTGTCAGTCCTCTCCCATATGTTCTTCGATCCCGTCGCTTTCGGTGACCAAAGCACGTTCCAAGATAACTCGTCCTTCTTTATACCGCTGCGTTTCTTCCGTCGCGAATTCGTACACCCATCCGAGTTTAGAGTCGCAATTCTTGCACGACACGTCACGGACCATGTGCCGACCCGTCAGCATAACTCGGTCTTGCACTTCGCTGTAATTTAAATTGACAACTCGATTGAACAAAAAGGCACGGCCCGTCGCACCTGTGAAACGTGTGCTTATAAGTTCGGCCCGGTTGGTCAAAATCGTATCACAACTGGCGCACGAAAACAACCGATTTCCGCCGAGATGATCCAGAAATATTCGACCCATTTTTCTCGTCAATTAACCTAGAATTTAGTGGAAAATCAATTAGTTTTTGTGTTAAACTGGGTTTCGGGTTGACCAAACCTGGTTTTATGCGATTTGCCAACTGCTGACAAAGAAAAACTGGTGACCTGCTTTGACCAGCTGATCGGGTGGTCGTTGTTGTTTTTCTCAGATGTGCTGGTCTGTGGTTAGAGTTGATTTTTTACTTACGGTGAGGTGTTGCGAATTTGTTTTTGGTGGTAGTTGGTTATTGGAGTTGAGTTTGAGGGTGGATTAGCGCTTGGTATTCCTAGAAAGCAACCTGCGTTGATCCAATAACCAAAACAAATGACATCACTGAACTAAAGGTTTAGTCCTCGCTCGATGCGGTGGCGACATCTAGTTAGAAAGTATGGCGGTTTCTGGAAAGATCTTGTAAATAAAGATCTTGTAAATTAAAATCAAATTAGTTTTTTCTTTATTTTGTGAGATTAAATTTATTTTAAAAAATTCCACATTTATTAAATTAATATTTTAACTAACGTCCCGCGAAGTACATCATCATTAATCAAACATGGCGCGTCGCTTCAAAAATAAAAAAAAATAAAAAATAAAAACTCTTGTTTACTCCAAAAATTAAAACTTTTACAATATTCCAAGTTAAAACTGAATTATTCATCACATTATTTATTTTTTTAATTTTCCTCAACTTCTCACCAGACTCCTCACCCGCTTACGTCACTCTGACGTCATCAAATAATCTCTCAAACGCTCGACACCTACCGAAGTTGTACAGTGAGTTTCGCCTTCAACTTTTTTATTTACTCAATAACTCATCCCAATTTCGGTCTAGTCCCGAATCGGATCCCGACCCACCGACGAACATGTTCAGCTGGCTCAACAAAGACGAGAGTCGCAAGAAGCAGCCCGAAGTCTACGCCAACGTGGCAGAAGGTTTGAAAAAGGTATACAAGGCGAAGTTACTCCCGCTCGAAGAATACCACAATTTCCACGATTTCCACTCGCCGCAACTCGACGACCCGGACTTCGATGCGAAACCCATGATTCTCCTCGTAGGCCAGTACTCGACGGGCAAAACGACGTTCATCCGCTATTTACTGGAGCGAGAATTCCCAGGCATCCGAATCGGACCCGAACCCACGACCGATCGCTTCATCACGGTCATGGGCGGCGAGCAGGAGGGCGTCATACCTGGAAACGCCCTCGTAGTCGACCCGAAACGTCAATTCCGACCGTTAGCTAAGTTCGGCAACGCTTTTCTCAACCGATTTCAATGTTCCCTCGTCAATTCCCCCGTTCTGCAGAGCATCACGATCGTCGACACCCCCGGGATCCTTTCCGGCGAGAAACAAAGGGTCGATCGGGGCTACGATTTCACCGGGGTCCTCGAATGGTTCGCCGAGAGGGTCGATCGAATCATCCTGCTGTTCGACGCGCACAAGTTGGACATTTCCGACGAGTTTCGACGGAGTATCGAGGCGTTGCGGGGCCACGACGACAAGATACGCATTATTTTGAATAAAGCCGACATGATCGATCACCAACAGCTGATGAGGGTCTATGGAGCGTTGATGTGGTCGTTGGGGAAGGTCCTCAACACCCCCGAAGTGGCTCGTGTTTACATCGGGTCGTTCTGGGACGAGCCGCTACGTTACGATATGAATAGGAAATTGTTCGAGGCGGAGGAAATGGATTTGTTTAACGATATTCAATCGTTGCCCAGAAACGCTGCGTTGAGAAAGTTGAACGATTTAATTAAACGAGCCCGACTCGCTAAGGTAATTTTTTTTTATTTTATTTAATTTTTTTTTTGATATTTTGCAGGAAATTAAAGCGGAACTTGAATTCTTCCTTCTAATGGTTGTAAAGGTTACGAAATTGTTTTTGTGGAATTTTTTTTTTTAATTACCGAATGCGATAACATCTTTCCCGTTGATTCTGAGTGCGAACAATGGTTATCTATTTATTATCTGATCGAATTTGGGTTTCTACGTTTATCTTTTATGTTAACGTTTCGATCGGTGCCTTGTACGTAATCAGAAATGATTAAAACGCGTTTAATATTTATGAACAAATAGACACGCGTTGAAATAAAGGCCGAATGAAATGATGATACGGTTGACCCACATAACACGTTATTTAACGCATGTTGCCGCCCATTCGTGGCAAAACAGGTGTGAAATCTTATAAATTGCTCTTACTTTGTTGACTCATTTGTCATGTGATCTGGGTTATGATATTTTTCGCGTTTTTTTTGTCGGAAAAACACTTTCGTGACCTTGAATCGGCGATTTACTATTAAAACTGTTTTAAAAAATGGCTGACACGTGAATGCAACCGGTGTGATGACGTAAGTAATTGTGATCTAAGTGATGGGGAGAGGATGAGTTGTGATGTTTTTCATTAAGTGTGTTAATTATGAAATGTGTCATCAGGAATGTATTTTTTTCATTTTTTGGAGGTTTTCCAAGTGATTTATATCGTGATTGTGAGTTTGTGACTGATTTTTTTTTTAAAGAATTTTTGGTTTTTGTGATAGCGTTCATTTATCAAAACAGAGAAAAAATGAAAGGGGTTTTGGTCAGTGACCCTTTGTTTTAAATTTTTTTAAAATTGAGTCGGTTGTTGAACCGGAATTAAGTAAAGTGGTAATTGAGTTTTTTAATGTCGTACTCTATTGTCTGAAA